>JANRGW010051546.1:0-20335 GCA_024733675.1 Psilopsiagon aymara | reverse complement strand
GGAAGGCTGCTATGAGGTCTCCACGCAGCCTTCTCTTCTCCAGGCTGAGCAGCCCCAACTTTCTCAGCCTGTCTTCACATGGGAGATGCTCCAGTCCCATGATCATCCTCATGGCCCTCCTCTGGAGTTGCTCCAACAGTTCCATGTCCTTTTTATGTTAAGAACACCAGAACTGCACGCAATACTCCAAGTGAGGCCTCACAAGAGCAGAGTAGAGCGGCAGGATCACCTCCTTTGACCTGCTGGTCAAGCTCCTAATGATGTGGATAGCATCTTCTCATATGAAGCTAACCCATGAAAAAATTCCTGAACACATTTGAATCTGCAGAGTGGGTTCAGGTCAGGCTAGTATACTGTATCATCTGGCTACAGTGGCTCTAACCTGGTAGCAGAATCCCTGCCAGATGATGACTGAGTGGAAATCCTGGGTCCTCTGTGGTCTGTCATATTCACAGTCTTAGCCTCTCTGAGTCTGCAGACATTATTCTCATTCACATCAGAATGGAACTGCATTGAGGCAGTATTAGGTCTGGATCTAGCAAGCCCAAGCACTAGGGAGATCAAATGGCTAAAATCCAAGAATAAGAACTGACATGATTGTCAGAACTACAGATCCTCTGAGGACCAAATCATAAATGCAGAAGTGCAGGTCTGCCATGGAGGTGAAGTCATTGTCAGCACACAAAACCAGAGAATTGGAGTGCACAACTTTTCCCAAAGCCAAACAGTCACATCCCCAAATATAGAATTACATATGAAAACTTAGTAATTTTTAATGTGTTTCAATCCAGATCTTAGGGTTTATTTGGATACTTGCCATTCTGTTCCCACATCTGTGTATTACTGAATAGTAAGTAAAATCCATTAAAAAGTTGCTGTATGTTGACTGAAGGAGGGAGATTGAATTGCTCTTCCACAGATGAATTTCTGGTGAGAGTATGGTGACTCTCTGCATTTGTCCAATTAATTTTGTTTCTAAACTTGTAAAAATCCAACTTGTATCAGGATACTTCCTGTTATACTTCAATGTGAATTTGATTACATTATACTACAGAAGTAGCACTGGCCTTACCTCAAGTCTAGGTGAGAAGCTAATTGGTTTCAAACTGTTTTAAATATGCTGAAATTATAGCTGTCAATTACTTTTTCTGGAACAATAATAACTACTCAGATTGAACTCTGATTTATTAAAGAGCTTTAAAAGCTAAAATAATTAAATACCTGATGTGTTTTTCTTTGTTTTCCTCTGCTTTCACATTTAAAATCCTTTGGTTCCTGACCCCCAGAGCCTGTCAATTTTGATCAGCTTTCATTCTGGATTTAATATGCTGTCTTCTCTTCTTTTAAATTAGTATTGTGTTAATGTGATTTACTTTGCTTAAAGTTACTTCCGGAGCTGTTGCTGAAGGAGACGTGGCAATATTATTTAAAAAGCTTGCTATTCATGCTTACTTTTAATATCTTTTTACTGACCTAATCAATAAATTTAAAGCAGTATTACACCATCTTTGTAGCCATCTCTCATCAAACTGATTACAAATTCCTTTTAAGAGATACTAAAGGCTAATCTACCATCATAAAAATTATCTGTAGAAATGCAATAGTGCTGAATACACACAGAATTGCCTTCAAAATTTCATTTGAAAGTTACATAAAATTATTATCCAGTTTCCAAAAAGTGAAATGTTTCTATAAACATCGCATTAGATCCGTTTGTCAAAACACCACATACAAAAAACACACACAGATACGACAGCATTTTAGTATTCTCTGGGTAACACATTGTTGTCACAGAACATTTATCACTTCTGATACATAATTATCTGTAAAACGAGCGCTAGGATTTTGTTGGGTAAGGCCCAGCCATACGTGAAATCTGAACAAGGGTCGTTACTTTTAATGCCTTTTATTTCTTCTCACGCTGGAACAATTACTGTTTGGAAAGAAGGACGAGGAGTGAGAATGGGCATATTTTGAGGTGTTCAGACATCTGTTAGCCTGGATCAGCATGAAAGAGAAAAAGGAAAATTAAGAGCTTCAACCAAAAAATATCAGCTAATCCTCCTCAAAGCACACAGTAAAACCCATTGCAAGGAATGGAGCATGTCTTGAAGAGGGATGGGATGCTGATGGAGCAGTGACTGGATTTCTTGACTGAAGAAAGAAGATTTCCTTTGCTACGTATGACCAGAGACATTTTTCAGTTTCAGCACTCTGTTTTCAGATGCAATTTAGGGTTTAACAAATAGAAATTAACAGATTTGTTACTGAAACCTGGTGGAGTTAGCTTTAGTTTTGTAGGTCTTGTACATGAAAAGCCAATATATATTTTATGTATATTAGGAATCTCGGATTCACTTTGCCCGATCAGATTAATCTAGTGCAAGATCCATCTATCAACAGTGTCTAATATCAAAATCTGTTGCTGCTCAAATAGTTCTTAGACATGTCTATAACAACTGCTCAACCTGACCCTAAGCATCCAGATAACTTCTCTCACGGTGTACAAAGACTTATGATCCTCATATATTTCTATTCTTTCAATGTAATAGCAGACACTTTAATGGGATATTTTTGTGTTATTTCAAATATATCTTTCTAATCATTTTTTAATTTTAGTAAGCTTCCCCACTATTATCTGTAAGGCTGAACTGGTGTCACTGTAGCTCAGTATGTTGTTTTAAAGGATGCTTTGACAAAGATGTTGCAAAACCAGGCATATTTTTCTGAAAATCTGGAGCACAGACATCTTATCCAGCTCTCATTGACATCAGGGGGACTGCTGCTGGTGTTGTGTGCAGGAAGAATAGGTGTTTCTGCAGGTGTGGATTTTTATGGCCTTATGGTAGGTGCAATGAAGTTGTGATCAAAGCCATGTAGTCTGAGGTGTGCGCAACTCTTGCAAGCAAGAACTGAGTGCTTGCTGGAGCCTCTCTGAGACAGTAGGCTGACAAACAGTGGACACAGATGAGGAAAGAGTTTGCTGTAGCTCCAAATATCCTTTAAAGGACTGCTTACTTCTCATACCCACTTGTGTTTGGTGTGGCAAGCTTGTCTTCCCACTTACCAACTAGTTAAAGCTGTTAAAGAACTGTGCAGCAAGGGCTGTGCACTGCTAGAAGCAAAATGGAACTTAATTTTCTTGTCCTCTGGTAACTTCACCAGAGTAAGAATAAATGCTATGTAGATCCGTTCTAACTGCAGATAGAATATTCAGTTCTGTCCGGATTGGTTTGACTCAATTCTATTCAGCTAGGATGCCTCTACACAAAGGCCCATAGTATGAGGAGTAAACAAGAGGAATTAGAGATATCTACATATCTGCGGAGATTCGATATCATTTGCATCAGAGAAACATGGTGGAATGGCTCCTATGACTGGAGTGTTGGAATGAAAGGTTATAAGCTCTTTAGGAAAGACAAGTCAGGTAGACATGGAGAGGGTGTAGCTATTAGGTCAGTGTTAGGCTGGAGAGTATGAAACTCTACCTGGGGATGAGTGATGGGCCAATTCAGAGTCTGTGGGTTGGGGTCAAAGAAAAACAGCAATGGGGGACACTACTGTGGGGGTCTGCTACAGGCCGCTTGTTCAGGAAAAGCTCTATAGACAGACAGGAGCAGCCTCGTGCTCGCAGGCCCTTGTCCGCATGGGGGTTTTCAACATCCTGATATCTGTTGGAGGAACGTAGGGCCCAGCACAAGCAATCCAGGAGATTCGTCAATTATGTGGAAGACAACTTCCTCTTGCAAGTAATACAGGAACCAACAAGGAGAGGTACCATACTTGATCTCATGCTCACCAACAGAGAGGGGCTGGCTGGAAATGTGATGCTTCAGGGCAACCTTGGCTGTAGTGATCATGAGATGGTCAAGTTCGAGACCCTCAGGACAGTAGTGAGTTAAGGATCCTCAGGAGTGTGCAGTGACCCCACTGGCCTGGACTTCAAGAGAGCAGACTTTGACCTCTTCATGAACCTGCTTAGTAAGGTTCTATGGGATATCGCCCTAGAGGGCAAGGGAGCCCAAGAATGCTGTCTGATATCTGCAAACTCAGGAGATTTACGTCCCTACAAGAAGAAAATGGGTAAAGGCCAGAGGGCCTCCATGGATAGATAGGAGCGGTTGAGAAAACTTAGAAAGAAAAAAGAAGCTTATGGAAAATGGAAGTGAGGACAGGTGGCCTGGGAGAAATACAGGGACGGTGTCCAGGAAGCTAGGGATCAGGTCAGGAAAGCTAAGGCCCAGTCAGAATTGAGTCTGGCCAGGGATACCAAAGGTAACAGGAAGAGAATCTATAGGTATGTCACTGACAACTGTCCTGCATGACATCCTTGTCTCTATACTGGAGGGACATGAATTTGCCAGATGAACTACCCAGTGGATAAAGAATTGGCTGGATGGCTGCATGCAGAGAGTTGAGGTCAACAATTCAATGTTCAACTGAAGATGGGTAATGAGTGGTGTCCCTCAGGGGCCAGTGTTGGGATCTATCCTGTTCAACACCTTTGCTGGTGACATGGAGAGCGGGATTGATGTGCCCCTCTACTCTCCTCTTGTGAGACCTCACTTGGTACTGCATGCAGTTCTGGTGTCCTCAACATAAGAAGGACATAAAGCTGTTGGAGCACATCCAGAGGATGGCCACAAGAAAGGTAAGGGAGCTGGAGCACCTCCCGTATGCAGACAGGCTGAGAAAGCTGGGGCTGTTCAGACTGGAGAAGAGAAGGTTGTGTGGAGACCTCATAGCAGCCTTCCAGTACCTGAAAGGGGCCTACAAGGATGCTGGAGAGGGACAAGGGGGTACGGGTTAAAACTTAAACAAGGGAAGTTCAGGTTAGATAGAAGTAAGAAGTTCTTTACTGCGAGGGTGGTGAGCCACTGGAACAGGTTGCCAAAAGTAGTGGTAAATGCTCCCTGGAGAATTCCTGGCAGTATTTAAGGCCATGCTGGACAGAGCCTTGGGTGATATGGTCTAGTGAAGATATCCCTGCTCATGGCAGCGGGGTGGAACTAGATGATCTTAAGGACCTTTCCAACCTTAACCATTCTGTAATTCTACAATTATACTATTCTATGATTCTATTCTATTCTACTCTACTCTACTCTACCCTGTTCCATTCTAATTATTAAATGCCAACACTTTGACAGAAGGGAGCTAACATAAGGTGTGCTGCACTTGAGAGCTGAGAAGATTGGTTTGGAATAGCTATTTGGTTTTGTTCAGTTGAAAATGTACTCAGTGACTTCACAGATCAGGCTTCAAGACCCAGAAAACAATTTTTTTTCTCAGATTGAGAGTATGAGCTGCGGCAGCAGCTCTGCTTGTTCATTCTGCAAGTGTATTCCCATCCTGAAGGGGAGAGGCCACATACTGAGAAGTGCAAGTAACTTGCTTTCCACACCACTTCATTTTTTGGCTCCTTCACTAAGACTGATTCTTCTCCTTTATATTTAATAGAACCTTTAAGTAGCACAACAAAATCAACTTTATGAATATCAGCAATCTACAACTAGGTTACCAGCTGCAGTAGTGGGTTTGCAAGAGAGACATCTGCCCAATGGCAACTTGGCCAAGATCATGAGCTGAGCAGCAGTTGCAGTCCCACATGCTAACTTCAAGCCAGTAACCTCCAAGGTCTAAATGAAAAATTGAGATTTTCTCAGTTCCATTACCAGTGCTCTGAAATTTCCTGTCTGTTTCTAAAAACTGTTCTTTATCTTTCATTTGGCATAAGAAATGCCCCAGAATGCCGTGCAAACCTTTGAAAGCAAATTAGCCTGCTCTGCGTTCCGTGGAGTCTATGCACAGGCCTGACTCCAAGGCCTCACTTTTGTTATTCAAAAGATACTCAGAAAAATTTCAGCCCCTGTCATAGTTACAGCCTGGATAAAATTTAAATTTTTCTGAATAAAATGAAATCCCAGCTAAGTATATCCTGAAACCAGAACCTAAGGCTGAAGTGTAAAACCCTTGGATCAGAACATGAAACTGCTGCTAGGTCCAAATCACAATGGACCTACTCCTCAGTTAAGGCATGCTTACATTCCTGAGAGAAAAGCTGGTTTTTGTAAAACTTTGCCTTTTGATGGCAGGAATCTTAGATCTCATTTCTACAATTTGAGGCTGAGCAGCTATGAAACATATGCTGTAAAATGCAGCGCAGTATCTGACCCTCCACTCCAGCATTTTTGAGCCTTCTGCTCCCTAGCATCCTTTTCTGAGCCCTCAGGTCCCAGTTTGTGCACAAAGTGCTAGATTTCAGCTCCTTTCTGTGCCAGCCCCAATCTCATATCTGCTCTAAATATGGTTTTGGCAATGGTTTAAATGTCTGGTTGAAGTGTGTGTGCACATTTTTCTGCACAATTCCTTTATAGGAACACGCCAGACTGATTTGAAAGTGCCTGATACAGGAATGGCTTATTTGCCTTTCCACCCAGGAACTGGAATGGTCTGAAAAAGCATGGCTAAACTGGAATAACTGGATCTGTGCCAACAGAGGTAAAGTGGTGCAAACTCCTGGAGCTCCCAGTGCTTTTCTCCAAGATTGTAGCGTCACCCCTTATCACGACAACTCAGCCTCTGCTTTTGTCCCATTTAGCATCTTTCGGACCCCACACCAGAGTCTCAGTGCAGGGTAGGCAGAGACTACCAGCCCTCTGTTATACTCCCTTGGTCTTAGAATAAATGTGATTAATAATCCAACTTTGAACTTCTAGCATGCCCTGAAGCTGGCTGAGCATATTCTTCCATCTTCAGTTTCTAATATGCCTATGTTTGTCCTTATTGTACAAGTAGTTCTTGGCTAGACATAACTGTCAACTTTGCTGGAGACACAGTGCAAATATTTTGCACTTGTACAACAGTGTGCTTACTGAAGGAAATTGTGCTACATACCAGTCTGTGCTGGGTTAACAGAAAAAGCAAGTTTTCTCATCTCTTTGGAGTAGCTCAATCTGTACTGTGGTGCATGATTTATCAGCATTTGTGATGTTTGCCTGATTAATTCTTTAATAGGTTTCCTAGCAACAGACAAAGGGAGACCACAAGTACTTTGCCATAGGAGAAACATCTTTGCATTTTTGCTTGGTGTCAAGTATTAGGATTCTTACTTTTCCATTCTTGAATGTGCACAGAAGTCTATAGCATGCAGGCACTTCTCACATATATGTTGCTGAGATTAGGCACTGGATTAGGGAAGCATTTGCAGACATGATTAAAATCAGAAAAGTAAGAAATTAAAATCCTAGCAATTTGCTTTAAAATTTGCAGTAATTACTTGGCTAAAATATTTTTTAAAGGATGCCAGCTTAAATTTTAGAGATTTTTGGTATACATTCTGTACCCTTTGAGGTATTGCACAAATTAGGGGAGTGAGAAAAGTAAGGCAATACTCTTTTTTTTTTTTTTTAATGCACAAAGAACAACTGAATTTGCAATTAATATCCACTGTTCCAGAATCTACATGTAAATATGCATTTGAGTTCCTGTCTGATATGATCTGAAAATTTGATAGTAGAATGTCCTCCTTATACATTTTTTATTTGTGAAACTGAAATGAGACCACAAATGAATAAATATACCATTTCCATTATTTCTTCTGCCTTCCAGCCTATTCCTTTAAAAATTAGGCACAGTGCCTAGAAAATAAAGTGTCATTAGCAAAAAAAGCAACATGTTTTCACTGAAAAGAAAAGTATCAGTAGAAATCATCCGTGATTTGAATTAAAATTGTATCAAAAGACTGCAGCACTTGTGCATCCTTCCAGAAAAATAAAAATGGATCCTCAATGGCAGATTTGGTTTTGCACTCAAGCAAACCTCCCACTGGGTGTGCTAAGAAGAAAAACCGAATATTTTCCTTAGGGCAGTAAGAAAACTAGTTAACTCAGGGAAAAGACAGTTGGATAACTGTAGGACTTTCCATTCTTAATTTGACAGCACAAAGGAATCTCAGCAGACACACATGCAAGGTATTTGTCCTCTCTCCAGTTCTAGTAAGACTGTTGTTGGGATGGAGGGGACCTAGAAGGATACTGGAGAGAAGCTTTTCATCAGGGACTGTAGTGATAGGACAAGGGACAATGGGTTTAAACTTCAACAGGGGAAATTCAAGTTAGATGTAAGGAAGAAATTCTTCACTGTGAGGGTGGTGAAGCACTGGAACAGGTTGTCAAAAGAAGTGAAAAATACTATATCCCTGGCAGTATTCAAGGCCAGGCTGGAAAGGGCCTTGGACAACATGGTCTAGTGAAAGGCATCCCTGCCCATGGCAGGGGGGTTGGAACTAGGTGATCTTAAGGTCCTTTCCAATCCAAACCATTCTACGATTAACAAACTTCAGGATTGGATGCATTCCTCAGATGTGTCTTCACTATCTGGCAATAAAATTAATGTAGTACCAGAATGCCAAAGCCAAAGTGAGAAAGCAGTTCAGGTGCTAAAGATTTGAGAAACGAAGGTAAGTGATTAGCTAGGGGGCCTGACTTTTTCAGGAAGTAAAATCTAACAAAATTGATTAGTTTTACTATAAATTGTATCTGGGGAAGCAAGACTTGACTTAATGTGAAATTAATTCCAGTTTTAGAGGGAATATTCTGTATGTATAGATTTTTGCTTGTGTAAAGATTTGCAAGATTGACCTCCCAGCATACATCCCTGGGTCATTACCTTTAAATCAAGACTTGGAAGCTAAATATTGAGTTGCTGTCATTTTGGAAGACCCCTCAGTGGGTATTTATGTAACTAGGATGGTGGGATGGGCAGATGGACTGAGAGGAAGGCTTGGATTGCCCTTACTGGGGGATCGAGGAGGAGATAGCAAGCACTGCAAACCCCCAGCACAGACGCTGGGCTGCTGTT
This sequence comes from Psilopsiagon aymara, assembly GCA_024733675.1. NCBI lineage: Eukaryota > Metazoa > Chordata > Aves > Psittaciformes > Psittacidae > Psilopsiagon > Psilopsiagon aymara. The sequence goes on along the minus strand of JANRGW010051546.1, from coordinate 11,476 downwards.
CCATCATAGAACTGTAGAACAGTTTGGGTTGGAAGAGACATTAATGATCATCTAGTTCACCCTAAGGATTATCCTGCCATGGGCATGGATATCCTGCGCCCAGAGCCCAGCACTACTTCCAGTTCAGCCTGTCCTCCACTTAGCTGCCTCCTAGGCAGACAGATGTGGTCAGAAGCAGAAAGGCTAAGCATTAATACCAATTCTCAGCTCGCTGCTCTCTCCACTGCAAGCAGGCATTTCTCCATGTTAAGAAACAGCTTGACAACTGAAATAAGCATATGAGACTATCCATCATTAATATGAAGCCTTGAAAGCATGTTTAATTTTGTTGTCTTCAGGAAACCAGCAGACCAAAATTCCAGCTGCTCAAAATATGTTAGCACTAACTGCAACTGCAGGGCTAGAAGAGTAAATTGTAGAAGCCACATTAATTTATACATCAGCCTGCTTCTGTGGTGCAAAGTTCAGTCTCGTTTTTTTACCTTTTATCAAACTTTCTGTATTTCAAAATACAGGACCAGTTCCTGAAGAAGCTACTCTCTTCAGAGAGGTTGAACTACACTGACACAGTCCAGATAGTTTTCCTGCCTCTCATGAGTAGGATACCCCTCCAAAGGAACACTGCATGCAGCTTTTACTGTCAAGCCCACCTTATAACTTTAACGCCTACTTCTTTCACAGAAAGGCATTCCAGAAGATTAAGTGTAGCATGGTTTCCATATCCTTTCAGCAGATGGCACCAATTAATCCACCTTCTAACTCAAAATGTTAATGTTTTATATGAATGAGAGAATATTCACTTATTTTATTCCTCTTCCCACAGGCATACACTTAAATAATGTTTCCTAACTTATCTTAATTCATATCTCCTACTTCATAATTACCGTTTTACTATACTTTCTGCTCCTGTCATACCTTAGTTGTGTTTTTTGAAATTTAATCAAATGATAATTAAATTCTGAGGGTAACACCTCTGGTTATCTCATCACAATTAAACTTTATTTTTTTTCTTCAGAAATATTTGAAAAAAAAAAAGGCAATTGCTTGTAAGAATATACGCATATCATTTCTGTGTGAGTTTGATAACTGAAGTGACTTTGGCAGGGAATTCAGAGGAGATCTACTTAAAGCATTCAGATACTGGCTTTTTGGAATTCTTCTTTTTCCATTTGGGATTGCTTAGCTAATCTCAGGAAGTCCCAAATGCATGCCAAACACAAAATCTGAATGGTTTATAAGTCTTGTATCTTAAACATTGCTTTTGCTGAGCAAGGTAATCAATAAAAATTGTTCTTTTTTTTTACCTTCCCTCCCAGGCAAACTAAATTATGCTACTGTTTAAGGTAACTCGAAATTCTTTTCTAGATGTGTTCAAGGAGGCTCTATCAATATTTGCTTAATGGGGCATTGGAATTCCCCTGAAAACCTGAGGCAAAAATCAGCTCTCACTTTACTGAGATAAAGTGCCATTAATATGGTGAGAGCTGTGCCCAGGCTAACTTTCTGCTTAGGGAACAAACTTTTTGCTGAAGGCAAGGGTAACTTGGCATCTAAGATTCACAAAGGGAAAAAAAAACAACCACAACAACCCAACCACATCATAACCCTTTCAATATTTCATAGTTTACATTGACAAAATTGTTCTTAATATTTTATCTCCTCACTAGATGGCTTAAGGGTATTGTCCTCAAAACAAATAATGATCAAGAAGATCTAAAATAATAGCTTTTTATTCTACAGTTATTTACAAACCCTGATTAAGTCATGAAACTGCAGAATATGCAAAGAGGCGATTATAACATCGTCAGTGTCAAGCAAGGTGTCTGACGAGAGTTAGCTGGGCAAGTACACCACCAGCTGTGACAGATGTGGTACCTAGTAGAAAGAACATAGTTCAGTCTGTCAGCAGCAGAAAGCAGAAGCAGAGAAATCCTGTCAGACAGGAAGAGGGAGAATGACTATGACAGAGAAAGTGATGCAAGTTTCCCAAAGCTGAATTTGCAGCAGGACAAAGAGAGGAAACAGTAAATAATAATCAGTGTATATGTTACAGGCAGAATTATGTGTTTGTTCTTGGTTGCATGCAATATTTCTGCAAGTAGGATGGGCTGTTAAGTATTGCACATCAATGTTTCTTAATTTATTAGATTATGAGGCTTTACAGCACTTTCTTACAACCTGATAATAGTTTGGAGTCCATCTCCTTACATAAACCTTGAGAACTATACAACATTTTAATTTTAATTACTTTAGCCAAAACTGTTCCTTGCACAAAGGTTGTTTTCAAATTAATTAATCTGCTTCCTCCATATGCCACAATTCTCTTTTGTATCCTTCATGATCTTTAAGACATGAAAAAAACTCATCCAAGATCCATATGTCTATATATTTTCTGCTGTTCTGCGTTTGTACCTGTTTTTTTTTTTAAATTTAGACTTTCACTGAAAAGCTACTTTAAAAAATAGCAAAAAGCTTTTCAGAATGTCATCTAATCATAATATATATTTTTTTTATTATGTGAGAACTGTTATCCCTGAGATGAAAACTAATCTCATTAATATAACAGCTACCTAAGGAAGGTATGAGGACGTGGCCTTTAATGCAATTCAAGACCTGATATAACTTAAGTCCATAGATAACCAGCAGGAACTCAGCAGATCACTGTCTAGTTGTACACAACAATATTCTAGAACAGTTAACACTTAATTGAATTACTTTCCTTGGGGGGAAAAAATCTACCAAACAAACAAAAGACAGAAAGTAAGAGAGAGAACTAGCTCTCTGGGTTTATAATGTCTAGATTTTAATCCTATAACTAGCATTGAGGCAGCTTATTCTGGCAGCATGAGATAGTCAAAGTTATCAGCCTTGCTACTCAATATAATTATTTTTTTAAAGGATAAGAAATTCATGTCTGCTTTGTATCTTCATGAGCACACTCTTATGATATAGTGAAAAAAAAAAAGCATTCACTGCTGAAAGATTGACCTCTGATCTAGAGCCTTGTGGGAATTTTTCATTGTTTAAACTTCAAAAACAAACAAAAAGGCTGGTAACATCAGCTGTTAACTGTGATGGCTATCATTGGTCTGCCGCAAGAAAGGCAAGAAATCTTAAATGTTCTGCTGATCTTGTGTGTTCTATGCCTTCAATTTCCTTTTATCTAGATCAATTGCTCTTGAATCCAAAGCTGTGTTTTGCTTCACCTAGATTTGTTAGTAGAATAATGAAAGTCTGGGACTTAGCTGAAATTTGAAGTTGGTGAGGTAGATACAAGGAAGCTCTTGTTATGACAGCTTTGCTGGGGATCGATACATGAGGTCTGGATTTTTCTTGATCCTGCTTAATCTTTTTCAGACCTTAACAATACAGTGTAGATACTTCTTCAGAGGATGCACTACAGTATTGAAGGATCAGAGTATATATTAGCAGCAAAATACCAGGTGTTCAGTTCACTTACATAGTTAGGAATTCACAGTAAAAAAAAAAATATTGATATATAGATTATGATGACATAGTTAGTGCTGTATAAAAAGGAACAAAATTGAGCCAATTTCTACTCCAAGAGGTTTTTTTATTCTTTTCCTTTTTTTTTTTTAATTTCCACATTGAGGACAGACAGTGAAAAGTACGTGGATTTCACTTCAGATTTTACGATGTAATTCTGAGCACACCTTAAACTACGAAGGATAACATATGGAATACCAAGAATTATCCATGCTGCAGAACACAATGAGACAGTACCAGTGCAGTTTTTTTCACATCTCTTCTTTACAAACAACAGCAAACAGAGAAGATGATGAAATGATAAGACAGTGGTTTCTCACTGGCAAGAGCTCAGAATCTGGGGAGTTTGGTGCAAGACTCAAGATATGGCAATTTAAATATATGAAATTTCAGTAGATTAGGAACACTGCTCCGAATGCCTTATTGAAACACACTGCAAATTCATCTGCCACAGAAGTGGAGCCATTTATTTTTAAGGCAATTTTAAAATCAGAATGAACACATCTCTCCTTCAAAATGAGTGAGACTTGGCATGTCCTGTACAAGATATATTAAGCCCCCTTTCAGACTGTAAAGTTCTGGTTCATAGACACAGAAACTACAGAAAGGAAAAAAATGTTTATTGGTGCCAAAGATCAAGGGGTGAAATGTGTCCCTGAAAATCAGAAGAGTCATTGGTGTGGGAATTTTTATTTCCAGATCAAAGGATTCAGAGCAGTACAGGTTGTTTATGTTAAGAAAAACATGTTTAGAGCAGGGAGAAGAAAAAGAGATAACAAGCACACAGGAGTATTTGCTCTAAGAAGTCAATGAAGGCTAAGTATTCATTACTAGAGAAGAAACATTTGCACAGTTCAGCAAACAACCAATGAGCAGCAGAGAAAAAAGCAGAAAGCACAAAAAAATTTCAAGTGTGATCCCAAGTGTGATTTAATAATCTTAAACTCATATATGATCAAATGGATTTGTAACTCAGCTTGGACCACCAATGTGAATGAGGCAATTAATTTGATTTACAGAAAAAAACCAAGCTAAATTCTGTAAAAGTGCCTAGCGATCAAATCTATTAAATTATTGAACTGACTAAACATATACAGAAGAATCCAAGTGGATTTTTAAAAGCATCTAGATATTTCCACATAATCTTGGCTCCAGCTCAAGTTTTTTAAATGACCTGAGGTCAGATTGTGGAGTTATTCAACAGCCTAAAATATGCACATAAATACTAATGGAACTTACATAATTGCTTAACTAACTCAGTTGCTTGACTTGTGTTAAGAATTTTCATTGATATATGCTCCTGGGCTTTGAAAAGAAATTGGAAATGCTAAGAATTTATTCATTAAGTGTTCATAATCTGTCATGTAATAATAACAATGTTGAATGTTCTTTTTGGCCTCAGGTTTGAGCACCCAAATCCAAGCAGTCTGAAATTAGAATCCGTACTATAGACTCTTCACTCTGACTTTATCAATATGATTTTAGCTCCATCCGCACTTGCTAAGTAAAAATAATTGGAATCACATTTACCATGATCAAACTAAAATTAAGCAAGATTATTATTAAAATAAAATCTTTCATTTTTCTGTTTTGTGTAGAGTTAAAACAGATTTTTCCTGTTATTTCCTGCCAGGCTGTGATATTTTTTTTCTATTCAGTCTTAAACCCGAAGAAATAGGAGTTCATCATAATACCCTGCTTTTTCTTTTCTCTATTACCAGTTAAAAACACTGTCCATGTAGTCCTTCTCATTTTAATATCCCTGTAGGAGAATTATAGACTCCTCTATTTCTTAAAAAGGGTATCATTTTGAAAATATATAGAGAAAATGATTGATAAGAAATGGAGCACCAGCACTGATTAGAAATTAGTGTGCATGCTCAGCCACTAAGCTGGTCTGTGTAAGATGTGCTTTATACTCAGAACACTGTGAGCATTCAGAATGAGAAAATTAGTTTAAAACTATCCGAGAACTTCTGAATTGTAGATTAAGATTCATCATCCTGTACAGAAAGGGAGAGCAATTGCCATCAACTTGCTTCCAATACAATTCAGGAAAGGAATCATTTGCCCTCTCTTCTTTATGAACATAGAAATACCATGCAATTTTAATTTTTTTCTTGGTGAAGACCCTGAGGCTCTTCTCCTATATTCCTCTAACTGTTTATTTTCTGTCCACTGGCAAGACAGGAAGAGGAATAAAAATTGAGGTAGGAAAACATTAAAAATATGTCAACGTTTAATCTGCAGATCATCTCTGTCCAGAGTGCTGTTACCTAACCCTTGATATCCCACATTAAATTAAATTTCTGATGTCTCTTTCCTCCTCCTTTTAAACATTTTTTTTCAGGTTTGACTCTTAAGATAGAAAATAACACTAAATAACACTATTATTTTCCACTTTTATTTTTAGAAGGCATTCAATATTTTCAATTTGTAGAACATAGCAAATGCTGTCTAAGGCATCTTTCATTTTTTAAAAGAACACAAGCTTTCATCACTAACTTGTCAATGCAATTAGCCCTGGTTTTGATCTGATGTATTTCTCCAAAGCACTACCTTTCTGTTTATTGTCAAGGATCACATATCTATGATAAACTTTTCAAAATGAATGAAAAGGTTAAAAACATCTCCTTCAAGTGTGTGTTCAAACACTCTGCACTTTCTCAAACTGGCTTTCTGAGGTCATGTTTTTCATTCTTCCTCTGGCGCTTTGGTTGCTATGCCTTTAGACGTTGCAATTTCATATGAGAAAACCCTAAATAAAAGTGTATTGTGAGTGCTGTATTTGTAGTTAACAAAATGAGAGCTTTACTGAGCCACACAAAAGATCCATGTTTCCTTATGTTTAACTAACTGCTGAAAGACCTTCAATGTAGAGAGCAGAAACTAAGTTCTGTGCTCTGCGTAAGGAAGAGATAAAGGGCGATAAGACAGAAGAAGGGAAAAGATAAAGAGCACTGCTGCAGGATCCATTTTTGTTATTATCAATCCCTTTTAGCCACTGCTTTTAGCTAAAAGGTCTGTTTACACCATCCTGGGCTTGTATTGCAAATGTCAAAGTGACAGGAATGATATGAAAAACATGGGTTAGAAAGCAATTGCACAATGTCATCTGAGGTAGAGGGTTGCATTATGAAGCTTTGAATGGAGGGAACATAACAGTGCTGTCATACTCCAGATTGTAAGCCAGCTTACTAGAGCAATATAGTCAAAACCCAGGATCCCCCTGTGACAACTGGGGCATGGACTCCAGTTGTGGTGCAACCAAAATCATTTATTCATTTATTGAGCAAACTTACAGCCTTTTATAGACCCCTGCCTAGTGGTTAGTAATTGTTAGTATAAGTTAGTTTCTTCTCAGTAGTTTTCACAACATCATACGCTTTTCCCAGTCAATGACATTACTGATCACGAGCCTTTTCAACCAATCATAGTATTGTCCACACGCCTTTGCTTGAACAATTTATTTGTACCCAGATGTATTAGCACGCTTTTCTGTTACCACTTTCTGCTACATTATTACTTTCCATTTTCATTGAAAACACATTCTTTTGTCACCTCAGTCCACGCTGGAGACTTTCAATAGCTCCTGGGAAAGTCTGGAGTACAACATTTCATCTTTGTCTTCAGTAAATTGTTTAAATGTTTACAGTTCTTGGAGATTATCTTGGTGTTCTAACTTTGATTCCTCTTGACTCCCATGGTTTGCAGTTGATGAGGGTCAGGATGTTCGTGCTCTCATCCAGGTCTGCTGGTGCAGCTTCTTGTGCAACATTCCCCACATCTCTCTAAGTTTCTACTTGCATTAATCAATAATTGCTGCCTATACTATGTCAACTACACTAGTTCCTGGAGTTCCCTTCAATGGAGGAAAGTGAAAATTGCTTCTGTCTTGGCAGATCATGTCAAGGACCTTCAAGGCCAATGGAGGTATGTAACATCACTCCCTTAGTGTGTGTTCCTTGGAGCAGACTGTCCAGGTCTAAATTGCAGAAAACTTGGTTTGTATTCCCATGGTTTGCATATATCCCATGACTAAGCAGGGATCAGGGGAAGAAACTAGGATGCACACAACATGGACCATCCAGAGAGCAGGGCTTTGGAGCAAAGTGCAAAACAAGACAGTGCAGGCTTCAATCCCCTTTGAAGGAGGGCAAATGACTACTTGCATAAACCTTCCTTTACACCATGGGTCTGTGCAAAACTTGACCTGGTATCTGGATCGTTATTTATGAAAGGAAATGGTCATTGATGTGCAATGTTTTTTACCATAACAGGATAAAAAAAAAAAAAAAAAAAAAAAAAAAAAACAAAACAACAACAAAAGCCTTTTATAAATTGGTGGAGCTTTATTGGAGAAAGCATTAAAAACTATACTTTGCATAGCTATATGGTGAATTTTAAATGCATATGAAAACACCAACCAGTTCTTTACAGCATTTTCTCAGTACAAGACTTTGCAGCAATCCTGCCCTCAGAGTCCTAGTAATTCAGGAACACCAAACAATACTGATTGCTTCTCTTCTAGAGGTGCTGCTTGGCAACACTTCATTACAAACGGCTTTCACTGAAATTCAAAAGGAGTTCATGTGTTACAGGAGGATGTAGTGTCTATAACCCTTGTTCACTGATGGGAATGTTTAAATTAACCAAAGAGTTTGCATTCATAGAGTAAATTTAGCCAATGCATGTCCATATAAGTGTAACTACCAGGTTGTACTGTGTTCAAGTCAGTACCTGAGCTCACTGTGTGCATGTCAGCACAGCTCAACAACCGAAGCTTGGAATGAGATAATAGGAGAAAAGCAGCGTACATGCAGGGTGGGCAATCAAGAGCCCAAGGCTTTGCAGTGGATTAGGAAGCAAACAATTCCTAAAATATGGCTTGTGTGAAAATAAAGACATTGGACTGGGTTATCAGGAGGTGAGAATCCAGCTGCTCTGTAAGTTCTCGCGTAGAGGGACTGTGGCAGCTCTAGAGCAGTCTCAATTTGGGCTGTGCCCTGAATGCCCAATATTTTTGGCTGCAATTCAGTGATTGACTGTGTAAGTGATATTAGCCCAGCTGAGTTCAAAGGCGAGCAGAGCAGTTTAAACCATTCACCAGCAGTCATTTAAACTAAACAGGTTTGAATCAGGAACAGCCTTCTACCATCATACCATCTATAACCAAGGAGAGATTTAAAAAGCTGTACTTGACACTTCTTAGCTTTTAGTTGTTCTTATCTTATTGTTTCTTTATGACTTTGTCATTCAATCCACCACCCAAGCTGTACCTTTCTCAGGAAACCTGAGTGTCACTGGGCAGGACCAGGGGACTTGGCAGGAACGGAGGAGCAGGACCTTGAAAAAGTGAATAGTACAGATGGACATAACTGCAGCTGCTCTTCATCCTCCTGTCCTTATGTCATGGTTTAAGCCCAGCAGTAACTCACACAGTAGCTCTCTCACTCCCTTCTCTTCCACCCCCACCCCCCACCCCCTCCACTCCCAGAGGGATGGGGAGAAGAATCAAAAGAATGTAACTCCAACGGATTGAGAAGAGAACAGTCCAGTAACTGAGGTATAAAACAAACCATTGCTGCTACCACCAATAATAATAATGATAAGGGAAACAAAAAGGGAAGAGAATACAACCGCTCTCTACCCGCCGACCGATACCCAGCCCAACCAAGCAGTGATCTAACCCTTCCAGGTAAGTGCCCCCAGTTTTTACATCCTGAGCATGACGTGCTGTGGTATGGAATACCTCTTTGGGTAGTTTGGGTCAAGTGTCATGTCTCTGCTTCCTCCCAGCTTCCCCTCTTCCCTGGCAGAGCATGAGACTCAGAAAGTCCTTGGTCAGACTAAATATTTGATCAGCAGCTAAAACCATCAGTGTTATCAGCACTGTTCCCAGGCTGAAAGTCAAAAACACAGCACTGCACCAGATACTAAGAAGAAGAAAAAATGCCTGCTACTGCTGAACCCAGGACAGTATCCACCCCTTATTCCATACCATTCATGTCATACTCAGATCCCACATTTTCAATATAACATCACTCTTATCTCATATATGCACACGTATATACATCCACACACTCACGCACACACAAACAGAGATCGTTCCTTAGTGCATGGGCCAATCCCTATAAAGCTGCTGAGTCCATCTGGTCCATGATGTTGGATTCCATCTCTTGTAACAGTCTTTCAGAGCAGGAGAGGCTGTGTGCAGCATTGGATAGTTGCCTTTACTGAAGAACTTGTCTGGTTTCATCAAATTTCATTCTTTGTTGGGATGATGGTTGGAGGGAAGTCAGGGCCAGTCACTGGTAACCTGATGATATGCAGCTGGCAAGTTATAAAAGTGTTACATAGCAGGCAACAGCATACAATTGAGTTCATTGGCTGTTTTCCCTTAAAATCAAATCCACTTGAGGTACACATCAGACTTCCCCATCTTCCCACATTACCCACCAAGTATATCCAGGTCCCTGAGCAAAAGCAATCCCACGAGTGGGTTTGCCTTTACCTGAAGCAGGAATAACCCAGGCTGTCTTCCCCAGTAAATTCTTTATGTGCACCACAGGAACTTTGTCCCCCTCTATGGTACGTAAAAGTTCTGACTGGGCTGGGCCAGCCCTGTTGGCAGATCCTCTGGTGTTGACCAACCAGGTGGCCTTTCGTAAGTGTGTATCCCAAAGCTTGAAAGTCCCACCCCCATTGCTCTCAGTGTATTTTTTAACAGCCCGTTGCACCGTTCGATTTTCCCTGAAGTTGGCGCATGGTAGGGGATGTGATATACCCACTCAATGCCATGCTCTTTGGCCCAAATATCTATAAGGCTGTTGCGGAAATGAGTCCCATTGTCTGACTCAATTCTCTCTGGGGTGCTGTGTCACCACAAAATCTGTTTTTCAAGGCCGATAGTGTTCCAGGCAGTGGTGTGGGGCACAGCATATGTTTTCAGCCATATGGTAGTTGCTTCCACCATGGTAAGCACATGGCATTTGCCTTGGAGGGTTGGTGAGAGTGTGATATAATCAATCTGTCGGGCCTCCCCATATTTATACTTCAGCCATCGTCCTCCATACCAGAGAGGCTTTAACCGTTTAGCTTGCTTAATTGCAGCCCACGTTTCACAGTCATGAATAACCTGGGCAATAGTGTCCATTATTAAGTCCACACCTCAATCACAAGCCCATCTGTATGTTGCATGTCTGCCCTGATGGCCTGAAGAGTCATGGGCCCACCAGGCCAAAAATAATTCACCCTTATGTTGCTAATCTAAGTCCATCCGAGCCACGGCAATCATAGCAACTTTATCCACTTTTTGGTTGTTCTGGGGATCCTCAGTGGCCCAGCTCTTGGGTACATGAGCATCTACATGGCATACCTTCACCACCAGGTTCTGCACCCAGGTAATGATATCTTGCCACAGTGCAGCAGCCCAGATGGGTTTACCTCTGTGTTGCCAGTTGTGCTGCTTCTATTACTGTAACAGCCCCTGCAGGGCATTTGCCACCCTCCATGTGTCAGCATAGAGATGAAGTACTGGCCACTTTTCTCCTTCAGCAATGCCCAAGGCCAGCTGGATGGCTTTCTCCTCAGCAAACTGACTCGATTCACTCTCTCCTTCAGCAGTTTCTGCAACCTGTCATCAGGGAGTCCATACAGATGCCTTCCATCTCTGATGCTTTCTCACAATGCGACAGGATCCATCAGTAAACAAGGCATACTGACTTTCACTTTCTGACAGTTTATTATATGGCAGGACCTCTTCAGCACGCATCACCTCCTCCTCTGGTGACATTCCAAAATCTTTGCCCTCTGGCCAGTCTGTGATGACTTCCAGAATTCCTGGACGACTGAGATTTCCTATTCGAGCTCGTTGTGTAATTAGTGCAGCACACTTACTCCATGTAGCATCAGTTGCATGATGTGTAGAGGAGACCCTGCCTTTGAACATCCAGCCAAGCACAGGCAA
>JANRGW010051544.1:28965-39394 GCA_024733675.1 Psilopsiagon aymara | reverse complement strand
GTGTCCTGTCTCTGCTTCCTCCCGGCTTCCCCTCCTCCCTGGCAGAGAATGAGGCTCAGAAAGCCCTTGGTCAGACTAAATATCTGAGCAGTAACTGAAAACATCGGTGTTATCAGCACTGTTCCCAGGCCAAAAGTTAAAACCACATTGCTGCACCAGCGACTGATAAGGAGAAAAAATGACTGCTACTGCTGTACCCAGGACAATATCTATGAGTGTAGACTTACATGTAGATGCATGTGTTTGTGCATATATAAAATGTGAATGCAAAGTGTGCAAAATGTGAATACGTCTCTTTCAAATGACAAATGCCTTTCAAAAAAAAAAAAAAAAAAAAATAGATTAGAAAGCAAAAGGATTTCAAGGAATTTAACACGCTGATGATGAGCTACAAATGTTTTTCTCACCATTCTATCCTACAGACAGTTTCGGTGCTTCAAGTCAGTACAAAATTTGTGCGCAACATTATAATAAACGCTGAAAGACCCTCAAAGGAATGGATTTATCCCTGTCCTTGATATTTTATGAATTCAGAATACACTTAGACAATAGATTGCCTGTGAACTGATGACAACACAGCTACATTTCCTCAGACATGTATCTCAGAAACATGAAAGCTGGCATATTTTTCATTTGTTCACACCAAAGGTATAGATTTGAACATCTTTAAGCTCAGGTCATTTGTGGCTACTTATTTTACCTATGCGAAAACTGTCTGAAAACTTGGTTTCATATTTTGCATTCTAGGAAACTTGGTTTCATATTTTGCATTCTAGGAATTGTAATACCTGAGTGTGTCTGTTTACAGAAGACATCAGAAATCTTACTTTAAAAATCAAAATTTCAAAGCACGGTGATTTGTTGCTTATACTTTCAATAAGCAAAAAACTGACCCTAATTTGCATCTGAATTTGGGGAAAGCTAACCAAATGTGAATCACAAGTACAAATGGTTTCCTTCCTGCCCTCTCTTCCCCAGTTATAGTTCTGTGGCCTTCCCTAGAGTCTGTAAATAAAACACAACAGTGGCTCCGCTTTGGCAAGTGAAAAATCAGATTCAAGACGGGCTTGAGATCAATAGACTGCTATTTCATAGAGGAAGTCTGGAATATTAGTCCCAGAAGGACAATATATGTCATTATACAGTACTCCTAAGTTTTATTTTCTTTATACTTAAAACATTTATGCATATACATGATACTGCCAGCTTTAAAAGCCTTAAACATAATACCTATCTGTATGGATTAGGAACATGTCAGCAATGCTCTTCAGTGCGATAATACAGAGGGCTTTACATTCCTAGAGAACAAAATTCCGTACAAACTTTCTTTTTCATCGATATCCACAGCATCAAAACAGGGTGTTTCATAATACTCATTAAACAAGTGACGCAAGGAGGAGCAGAGGAATAACCGTGATTTAGCCAGTTTTAACATTCACAGATAAAACAGAAGAAAAGTCAGAATTAGAACACGCAAATCTCAGATGCTGTGTTCAAAGTCCACATGTCGCACAGCACTTTTGCATGAGACATCTCCAGAACAAGCCTTCTTTCTGCTACATCAAAGGCTAATAGACCTCCATTAAAAGGAGATAAATTCCACTGAGTCATCGACATCTGTAGCACTTCCAGAGGACAAGGGCTTCCATGAGCTTTTCGTCTTACTGCAAAGGTTTCCACCATGAACTCCTCGAAGCGTAGCTCATGGAGAAGGAAAAAAGTGACATTATACTTTTCAATTACTGTACTCAATTTTTCCTCTAAATGTCTTATCCTTGATGTAAAGATGTAGTTCATGACTCCCTCAGTTAAAAGGAAGAAATCTGGGAATTTTAATCTTCATTGGGAATGCTTAGAACTACTAGACAAGAAACAAACCAAGAAAAAGGTACTGAGGATTCTGATGATATAACAAGTGATTTAAAGCATTTTTCGCATCTCAGAATTTCAAGCTGCTGATTGTTATGTCACTGTCTGTAAGTGAACTGGCATAAGGATAAATGAGCTTGAAGGATTAATAATAAGCAAGAAAAACAGACTTTGATCTCTAGAAAATGTGTGCTCACTTCCTATCCAGAACTTTACTTGCAACTTGCTATTAACATATGAAAGGAGAGTCTCTCAAGTGAATTCTGGGAACAACCAGAAAACTAAAAATAACAACAAGTATTATTTCACTTAGGTACCAACTGCGTGCTGTTGGCCCCAGTAAAGCCTTAATTCAGGGACTCTCCACCCCCAGCACTGATACATCAGGTGTTACATCTGTTGCCACTGGCCTCTGAGGTATTAATGTGCAATAATACTCAAGAATAAATGGAATACTGGATATGCATCTTTAGCCTATATTTTAATTACAGTGCATTGACAATGGAATGAGCTATTATTGACATTGTGATGCTGCAGCTCTGTGGACCCTTTAAGCAAGTACAGATGGGTCAAGCACTTCTATTGACGGCCTTTTTCGCATTCTATACAAAGACCAGAAGGGATGGGCAAAGAAAACAAACCACAAGAGGAAATTTAGACTTTTTGCAATTATAGACAATGTACAGAGTTCTTGTATCATTAAGGCACATGTTCTGAGAAGCCCCATCACCATGATTTGAATGGTGACTTACTAGAGATGACACACTGCAAGCAGATATTAAAGTTCACTTCACAGCAGCAATGCAAGGGTTATGCCATCATTTGATCCATGAAATGCTGGAGTCAGAGCCAGTCAAAGAACAGAATCCTCTCAGACATATTGTACAAACTCGTCAATATCTAAAGAAGGACGTTCTGAAAATACAAAGTTTCTTTTCCTCATTCTCATGCCAGGTGGACCTATAACTCTTTGTAATAAATACCTATTTCTTACATTTCTGCATATTAAATAAGCTGAGTAGAAGTCTTGTCCATTTTGTTCAGCTACTGACCCAGCCTTTTGTTTAATGAGTTCTACTTGCAATATTTATTATAATTAATTGCTACACTTCATTGATTATTGAGAAATGTGATCCAAGGGCATGCATAATCCTTGAAATTCATATATCTTGATATTACAAGGATCATAAACCTTAAATTAGGAAAGGATGGACTAATGCACATAAATTGCTCTCGTGTACTTGAAGAGAAGCATTAATTGTCTATACCAGGGTGATGGTGTATTTCTGATACCTGTCTACCTGCCACTGATGACCTTGCTCTTAGCATAAATTAAAGAGAACTGTTTATTCCCCTAGTTGTTATAATTATGAACCTGCCTATGCAAGAAACCATTTCAGCATATTTATTACTCAAAAATTAGAGAACTTGCTCAAGTACATCAATGAGTCTAATTAAGTTCTTGCTCTTAAGATAGGGAACTCTTTTATTTAATCTTCCCTTAGTAGAATCATTTGATGAATATCAGCTGTTTCACTGTTCTATTACTATATCCTCATTATAAAGCCTTCTCAGTTTCAGCAGAAAACACAGAAATACTTGAGTTCTCAGTTTTTCCATTCAGTATTTGGTGGCTTAGCCAAGCAGTGGTGTTGCTTACAGTGTGCAATAAACACAAAGGGAGTGACAATGCTGCTGAAACCATTTAAAGCTGTACTTATTTATGGTTGGGTTTTAGCCGAGCCTCCAGCTGCCTGCCAGCTTCCTTGAGGATTTGCAGCTGAGAAGCTAGCTGTACCTGCAGAAAACACACAGATCTTAGGGATATGATAGTGAAGGATCACAGCTTTAAAGACAGATTATTTTTGTGAACTCACTTTTAAACTTTCCTACCCAAGATGACATTCACTCAGCTTTTCAAGTAGGATTTTGTCTGGCTCCAACACTCCTAGGCAAAGCATTAAATTCTTATTCTTTTTTTCTTTGGAAAATAGATTTCCCTCCAGTCACTGATTCTATTTCAAAAGATGAGAGGCAGAAACCCTAAGGAAAGTAAAGGAATATCTTTTCCCAATACTGTACTAGACCATAAAGTAGCCAAGAAACACACAGGACAATTTCAAACATGGTTACATGTCAGTAGAGCTCTTACAGTAATATTAACTAAGCATAATAATTTTTAGAAATTTCTGCTCAGAAAAAAAAAAAAATGAAAAAGGTATCATTATAGCTGCTTATTGATTTCATTAAATTTACAAAGCTTAGTTTTCCTATGAAAAGGTAATCCATTAAACAATTCGCAAAGCTATCTCCTCAAGAATTCTCCTCCAAATTAAATAAAGACTGAGCTAATCACTCCACTTCCTTCAAATAAATCCAGCTATGTAAGTAAGGTTGGCAGTGTTCCTTGGATGTTAGAAAACTAACACTTCCAATAGGCCACAGCAGGGGTTTGTGTTAATGGGTCATCTAGGAATGCCCTGCCGCAGTCCCCCCACCTAAGGACTATCTCCATTGAAAAGATCCTAATTGCTCTCAACTGCCAGGGCCTGGAAAGTTCACCAGGACCTGTATCAAATCCTTTCCTGCCTGGGCTGACTCAAGCAATCTCCATTCTATGGGGCCCCAAGTGGGATAAGATACCTCCAGGGCTGCTTGACTAGCTCAGGTACCAGAGACACAGTGGCATCACTCCTGCAGCTTTCTTGCAGAGCTAATCTGATGGGACTTCTTCCTTCTTTGACACCCCTCTCTCCCTTTTTTTTTCTTTCTGTCAGTGAAAAAAGGAGGGGAGAGTGTGCCTTTCTACAGGACAAAGAGCTTCAGCAGAGTGATCTCACCTCTCTTTCAACACATGCATATGTAAGTACATATAACATTTCTTACATGTATATGGATATGCCTACACACACAGAGAGCACACATATACATGCATATAAGCATGAATCCATAGATCTATAAGCAACCCCATATAAATATCTGTTGTAGAAGAAAATGAATATATAGCAAATATATTTGCTCTCCTCTTCTCTATTACCTTCCATCTTTTTGAATACTTTTTCCCTACTTCTGGAGCTCAATGCAAAGTTTTGAAGTTTCTTTCTACATAGGACTTTGCTCCTTCACAATTTACAAAAGAAGATTTTCATATTTAAGCAAAACCTCTTTTTTGAGATATCTTTTAATAGATAATTTATCACAAAAGGGATTGCTGGGGAGCATCCAATCATCTGATATTAAATGGAAAAGCTGCAAAAGCAGATTTCTTGGTTTAGACATTCCAAAGAAAGATAGGGTCAGAAAAGAGGTGACATCCTGTCTGGTTAGCTACATATTGAAGAAATAGAAGCTAGACTTCGTACTATCTCAAACAGTTCAGTTCCTTAGCGCTTTGAGTGTCTTTTTAGGCATTTTTACTTACAACTTTATCTATGACTCTCATTCATCACTAATTACAAAAATACCAACAAGTCCTTAAGTTTCCACCATGTTGCCTGCAATAATCTATTTCTCTCCTCTAACCATTGGCTCTGGAGCTGTACAAGACTAAAGAAGGAAAAGTTATTCATCACTCTACTCCAAAAAAGCCCATGTTTGGCTTCACAAGTCTAGAAGCTCCACCTCCCCAGTCTTAATTTCCAAGATGGATAATAAGGTAAAATGCAATGTGAAAAGAACGCCTCCATTTTTTTCTTTTCTTATCCTTCTACTCAGTTTCAGTTCATCTGCCCAAAAGGCAATGAGTAGAACAAGTACGATTTAAGGATGTTTCCATGGGGCAGCCATCTGTTTTATGATTTATTCTTTTCAGAATATAGTATTATATTTCAGCTTTATGTGCATTGGTTCAGATTTATAACATTTTATGTAACTGTGACCCATCATGATGAATATCACAGATGATGATAGGCTCGTTAAGCACATCCAATTTTAGTCAAACTGCAAGTGACATTTTGTTTATATGGTTCATTTCGCCAACAAATTAGATTTCAAATTGATTGCTTTCTGAAATGACTTTGTTCATCAATTTCTAGACTAGGCAATTACAAAGACTATACTAGTAATTAATAAGCTTCTGTATCAACAATGTTTTTAAACTGCTTGGTAGTAGTAGTGAAGTTTAAGGGAATTCAGATGTTAATATTCAGGGTCTGTCAGAGCTGCCCAAAATCTGATAAAAGAATACCTCATCGAGGTACTTTTTCACTGTGTGAAATTAAAAGCCTAATGCTGAGACAAAGCACTATTTTCCTCTTAGGTTTAGGTACAGGGAGAAAGACAGTACACCTAATTTGTGAAACACTCAACTAAAAAAAACAGTGTTATCTTTTTCAGTCATAAGTGAGAAGATCAGCAGGACCTAGATTTAAATTTTTATTTGCAAGAGACTTGGTGAATGACACCAGCAAAAAGCCTAGGATTTGTCTACATGTCAAAATCTAACTCAGAACGAACTAGTTCAAGTCAAACAAGTTTGGGCTGAATGCCACAGTAAAGTCATCACTCTGCTTCTGATCACTAAGCTAGCAAAGGAGCCTTTGAATGTACCTTGGAAAATACAATACAGTGACTTGCCCAAAACCAGCTACATATCTCAGAGTGAACTTCAATCAGTGTTTCTGCTTTTAGCATATTAAAGAAGGAAAACAGTATTTCTGAAGATACTGAAGTAAGAAAAGTAAATGTTTGTGAGGCTATCAGACATCATATCAATGTGTTCTATGTCATTAATGTAAAGCTCAAGTCTTCTAAATGACAGGTTTTACTGGTTTTGGCTGTGACAAAGTTAATTTTCTTCACACTAGCTCATATAGGGCTGTGTTTTGGAAATGTGGCCAAAACAATGATGATAATACAGGAATGTTTTAGCTACTTCTGAACAGCTTACACATGGTCAAGGCCTTTTCTGCTCCTCACACCACCCCACCAGTGAATATGCTGGGGGTGCACATGGAGTTGGGAGGGGACACGGCCAAGACAGCTGACCCCAACTGACCCAAGGGATATCCCAGTCAATATGGTGTCATGCTCAGCAATAAAGGCTGTGTGAAGAAGAAGGAAGGTGGCAATATTCAGAGTGATGGCATTTGTCTACCCGAGTAACCATTAGGCTCCATGGAGGCCTGCTTTCCATGGCTGAACACCTGCCTGTTGAGGGGAAGCAGTAAATGAATTCCCTATTTTGGTTTTTTGCACATGCAGCTTTTGCCTTACCTATTAAACTGTCCTTATCTGAACCCACAAGTTTTCTCACTTTACCCTTCTAATTCTCTTCCCCATCCCATTGGTGGATAGCGAGCAAGCAGCTGTGTGGGGCTTAGCTGCTAGCCAAAGTTAACCCACAACACAGGTCAAATCTAGCCTAAGCCACAGAGTTTTTTCTGTTGACTTCACAAAGCTAAAATTTTACCTAATGTGCCTCAAGATCTCAAAAATGTCTTCATGGGAGTGTCTGTATGTAAGACTCTCCCCTACTCCTTCCTCTATGCTGATACCTTCTCAATTGTGGGACTAGGTAGACCTTCTTGCAGGATGTTTCTAGGGCAGGTGATCTACTGCATGAGATATGCCAGTTCAAAGTGAATTATACCAGATATCTATCCAAATGCCCAAATGATTTCTAAATTAAAATTTTGAAGAGCTGTTAACCCAGGAGATAAAGCAGAGCCTTTGGGATTTGGGATAAAAATTAGGAAGAGATATCTAAAGCATCAATTTTCTCACCATTTAACAGAAAGGCAGATATTAACCATCAGCATGTGTTAAAAATCAATGTAAACAGTTCATGCCCTTGCAAGCTCTGAATATCAGGCTGCAGCAGCAAACTATTAAGCTGGCTTACAGTGTGCATCCCTGAATAATTAAAATGCCAGAGTATGGAGAAAAGCCAGCACCTTATGAAGATGGAAATGAAATTCTGAAAGACTGTATGGATTGCAGCGGCCCAAGGTGAGTAATGAGGTGAGGGAGTGAACCAGTAACAACTCTAGCCAAACACACACTGAAAAAAAGTAATAGAAATGAACAAGCCAACAGAAAACAGAAGCCACAGAGATCCAGAAACTGCAAAGAGTAAAGACATTTGTAATGCACACAGTCATACTTCTCATACTATTGAAGGGGTTTAAACTTGGACTTTGAAGACTACGTTCACAGCAACACTGTCAAAATCTGTTTAAAAGAGGTTATTATTAAAAACAAATGCTATTAAGCTTAGCCTATTCTACCACACTTTCTGCCTGGACAAGAATTTTCCATTGTATTCAACAACAACGGAACAGCACAATCACTGGAATTATCTGCTTTTTCAAACTCCTTCTGCTAAATTTTGGAGTTTAGCCCAGGCAGCTCAAGACCCTTCTACAGCTGCTGCTCTAGGAAAAGAAAGGCCATTTTCTGACCATTGTTCTGACTTCTACAGCTCTTATTTTCATTCAAAAGGTCAGTCACAGTACCATTAACATAACTACCTGATATCTGTTTAGCAGTCTACTTTGTTGGGGTTTTTTTTTCTGTTTTAAATCCTTCCAAAATAATTAATCAAAAGTTAACTGATGGATTTCTCACAGATAAACTCCCTTAAATTTTGTTCCAGCCTTTGTTCCATGCTAATAAGCTATAATGAACTACATTATCTTTGATGGCCATAGGTATGATACCCAGCATTTTATGTATGAAACACTACAGACCAACAAGAGAAATCAAGATTAGTTACCATCACCGTGCAAAAATTATTACACAGTTTCTTCAACCTTACCTTAAGAGGACAATTTTGTCTTAAAAAACAAAACCCTTTTTCCTCATTAGTAATGGCATTTCAGGTTTTTAGAAACTAAAACCATGACTATTACAGCAAGTATTACCAAAAGGTATATTCCACTTGGCCTTAATCAGTTGGATCATGTGGAAGACATAAACCAGATTATGAAATAAAATGAGTTCAGTTTTCACTTAGATGAGAATGTATTTCCTACATCAGAAAAGTTTATTTTACATGCAGTATTAGCTGTTTAAAGAGACTCAGTGCATATACTGTAATGAATCCACATATAATACACTAAGGAATGAAAGTCTCAGAGTACTGGAATTAAAGGTTCCATTATTTTTCAGGTAATTTATTTTGCATCACTGTATTATAAGATTGAGGACAGATGCTTTGGCCCTTTGCCTCAGCTCTGCAGACGGTTCACCTTATTTATGTGAGTATTCCCTATAAATCCAAGAAGTCCCAAGGGTATAGTTAAACATGCACATAATATTGACGGATCAGGGCCCTCATCTTGATTTGCTATGTTCACTGAATGCACTTTTTTCCTGGTGCTGTCAGACTACTTGTTTGTTAATAATCTTTCCAGATGATTACTCCAGCTTTCCAAGTTCATCTCTGTGTGGGGCCATATATACACCTATACACATATACACATATACACCAAGCAGGTAACTCCTACCTATTTCTGCCTCACTCCATAAGCTTAATGTTTCAGTGCATCTAATACAGTTCTCTACCTGCAACTCATCTTTTATGAAAACTCCAAGCTATTTCCTCCTGACCTCATCTGTTTGAGTGCTCATAGCCCTACAGAAAATACAGACAAAGATTTTAACTCGACAGTATTTTATTAGGAAAAAAAAAAAAAGATTTCTGTGATGATATTAACAAGGCTTTCATCATATTTCTGACACGGTGGTGTCCTTGTTTATCTTCTTACTTCAGCAAGACTTTCAAATCCTTTTAATGACCCTGAAAACTTGTTACATTAGCATGTTTGGGCATCTGTGGAGTTGGGGAGTTAGGAAGTAAAAAAGAAATAAAACAGTTGTATGCTATTTCTAATCCAATCCCCTCACACATATAGTACTTCCCTTCTTTCAGCTGGCATTTCCATACTTGATGGGTTTTCTATCCACTTCTAAGAGCAATATATTACTGCAAATAACAGAGATGCATTGTGTATATCTTGTCCGCATACTATAAGCATTTCATACATCATTTAATTGTTGCAAAGACTCAGCAAGGTTAATGTATTTTTCTTAAAGTTAAGGAACTGGTATTATTTTTTTACCCTGGTTGATGATTCCACAGCATTTGCAGAGCAGTCCATTTATTGCACTGCATTAGCATCAAAGTCACGTACTTTTCACTTAGTAAATGAATAAGAAAACACTAAATTTGTTTTAACCTTGGCAACATCTGTAGTATTTCAGGCTAGGTAAATCAGCCACTGTCTGCCATCCTTTGATGTAATATTAAACTGAGGAAATGAATATTTAGAGGCATTTAATTTTCCAAATAGCTCTATCCACAAACATAATGCAATAGTCCCTGTGTCTCGGTCACATTCAAATAAAATGATTTCCTCTTTTTAACTACTGATTTCCAACCAACTATGTGGTTGCCCATGGATGTATTTTGCCCAACATAATGCATTTTATATATAAATTCTTTTCTGTTGTTGAATGAATTCACAAATCCTACATTTAAGATTGTCATGGGTTCAGCAGTAGCAGTCATTTTTCTCCTTCTTAGTAGTTGGTGCAGTGCTGTGTTTTTGACTTGTGG
>JANRGW010051544.1:0-28536 GCA_024733675.1 Psilopsiagon aymara | reverse complement strand
TATACCTTAGTTATTAAACTGTTCTTATCTCAACCTGTGGGAGTTGCATTCTTTCTATTCTCCTTCCCATCCCTCCATGAGCAGAGGGAAGAAAAAGGGGGAAGTGAGTGAACAAACTGCGTGGCTGTTTTACGGTTGACACTACGACAAAGATTTATTCACATAAAACTATGAAGTCACTTGAAGGGAGATATCTATTTACCACTATCAACTATCCAAAATGATTTGCCACTAAAGAAGTATGCAGGTCACATGGCTTACAAAGATGAACAATCTGACCATTCTTGTGCTCTTAGAGAGCAAGGTCAGAAATTCATAGAGTACCCATGTGAGATTCCTGGGTAAAGGGGAGCCTTGCTGGAAGACAAAGGGAAGCTGATAATCTTTTATTTTCTTACGTTTCCAACAAAGAAGAATATAGAAAGAATCAGCTCAGGCTGTAGGTGTGTCTTGAAAGTTATTGGCAACTAAACCTAGTTTTGTTTCTATACCTTCTTTCCAAAAGAGCTCATTTTTTTAGGTAAACTTTTAATTGAAATTTGCAAAGCAAGAGGTGAGTGGTTTAGACCACTAACATCCTCAGTAGCTGTCAAACAAATACTCTGGTTGTCAGTCCATAATTCAGCTTTCATGACACAAGAAGTGTTGGATGCTCAGGCTTAGAGAATTGATATTGCCTCAGAATAAGAAAAATAGTCCAAGATTACCAAAGCGAGCAGAAAAAAAAGGTATTTACAGTTAAGTTGGTTTTTTTTCTTGTGCTGAAATTATGCCCTGATTTTCAGAAAAGCTGAAGTGTTCACCTTTTCTGGACTGGGTGCTACTTCTCAAAATATTTTAAAACTTTCACAGAAAACTAAATCAGAATTTAAAGACCATATGGAGACAGACTCAGTTTAGTATTCTAGACATTTTGATTTACATCTCTCTTCTTCCAGTCTTCAGGTAAAACTATTGTTTCATATGTAGTTCATATAGTAGAACATTTAATCTTTATCTTTTATTCCAGAAAAAAAATCATGATTTATCATGATTAGAAAATTGTAGATTCTATTAAACAGATTCAACCTATCTCAAACATAAATTGGTATCAAATCCCTTTAATTTACGGCATACCAAAATCTCCCCCAGATAGATGTAACCAGAGAATTTACAGCTGAGTTTGCAGATACTTTAAAGACGTAAGTATGCCTACAATTTAGACATAAGATATACTGAATATGAAAAGCAGACACCAGTTTCCTTCAGCAGCTAGGTTTGGTAGGCACATCATAGTATATTTGAGCTGGAACACTTCAACAATGAAAACAAAAGCATCAGCATTTTGACTGAAACAAAGCTGATAGACTGCAGAAGTAAACATCCCAATGGCTTTTTTCATCATGCATCTGTAATATTCCATGAAGGAAAAAAATCAGCCTTCTTAAGCTGTTCCTCCCCAGTGAATACTAACTGCAAGGCTTAGGATTTATTGATTGCAACTATTCCACAGGGTAAGTATGCTTTGCTATGTGCCCAGCAGTCTTACTTTTGACTGATCCAGTCTGGGGGACACAGTGAAGCACACCTTAGGTTTGTTTCTCTTTAGCTGTGCACCCAGCTTTCACTCTCTGTTTGTATTTGGGACATGGCCTAAGTGCAGAAAGTATTTTCTTCACAGTCTAGACAGAGCACTTTCTGGAAATAAACATAATTCTTTTATTTTCACTCAAATTTGCAAAGTTTTGGAAGACCTCCCAGGCATATATAGCAGGAGGAGATCTCTGACATCAAACAGCTTTGACCTTGCAAGAAAGGGGATGTTGGAAGTGCATGCTAAGTCAGGCAAATTCAAAATAAAGTGTTTCATTTTAAGAAAGTCACAGAAGTATTCATCCTTTGGAATGGCTTACATAGGAAAGTGACAATTTCTTTATCACCTGAAAGCCTTTCCTCAAGACTAAACATCTTTCCAAAAGATATCTCACACAGACAGATTGAATTTGATGTTTTCTGGGAGAATTTCTATCATCTGTGCAATACCAGACTGAGGCAGGATTACTGCAGAAGTCCCTTTAGCTCCAAGCTTACAATGGTAGAAAGAACATCTGCAAGTACTGCGGACATTAGCAGTGATCATGGTCAAAATTTCAGTTTCTCTAATTTCCTCTTCATTCAGTGACTTCTAACTCTGCAGAATGCAGAACTTTAAGAATGTAGGAGCAGTCCTTGAACATTTTGCTTATTCAGAGCCTGAAAGAGCTACTAATTGGCTAAGACAAAAATTGCCCTATTCCACATCTCACTTAAATAAGCAAGATGTGGTCATTATTCAAGGCATATGTGGCACAGTCAAAACTCTTTTTTGTTACCTACATATTTTGAACCTGCACATGGAGAGAAGCTAATTCTTTAGAAAATCCCTACACCACAAACTTTTTCTCACTATTTTCCATTTCCTGTATTTTATTAATATGGCTGTTACCAACATAGTTCAAACACATCTTGTAGGTGCTTGACAGATTAACACAAAGTTATTATTACTTATAGATTTCATATCAAAATCCTACATACTGACTGACTAGACAGGCAGCCTACATAACTAATTTTGAGCAGATGCCTAACTTTTAGTATGTGGAAAAACCAGTGAATCCAACTGCTACCACTTGAAACATGGTTGTTTAATCTCTTCATAGAGAGACTGTGTGAATAAACCAGGGTTACTGAGAATATTTGATTGTTTTTCTGAAGATGCATACTGAGCACTCATGCTTGCCTTTTATTGTGTGCTGAAACTGTTCATGCCTCTTCTGTATTTAAGAAGTTGGCATTTGGAAAATATTTTTTTCTCTTGCTTTTTTTCTGCCATTTTAACTAGCTTTGATTTGCAAACTATTCAGGTTCTGAACTCGTGAGATTATCTGAGCTGGTTTTATTTTTGATGCTCTTACTTGACAAAGTAATTTTGCTTGCAAAAATTACTTTCCCAGCTGCCAAAAAAACACAACAAAAAATAAGTAAGAAAATATTTTTTATTTTTACAATATCAAAATTTATTTCACATTTTAAATTCTGAAGTTAATATGAAAGAATTAATATGAAAGTGCTGCTGCTGGCAGGTATTTATGCTGCTACTCAGCAGGCTGGCAGCTTTAGCTGCTGCAGAGCAGGCAAGCGGTTGTAGCTGCACAAAGGGGGGTGAGTGATGTAAAAAGGTTATTTGCTAGAGTTAAAACACCTCTCAATTTACTGAAGTATTGGGACAGTTTGTAGCGACACCACAAACAAAGTCTAAAGAAGCCTGCAACCCAGCCGCAAATCAAGCAGCATCAGGGTGGCAGAGAAAAAGAAATGGTTACCGACACAACAAACTCCTTGATTGTTAACACTGTGCAGTTTGCTTCTGCAGCTGCTTCATATTCCTTTTTAACAGAACACTTCTGCTTTAAGGAATCGCTTTAACCTCTCTTAATTCTCAAGAATTGATAACCTGGGGGAGGGGGTATATTCGGGTCCTCCTACCTACAGGTTCATGGTGGCTGCCTGCAAAGTTTGTCAAGCCTCATCAGGAGCTGGACAGACGAGTGGTCCGTCGTCCCTTCTCATGGGGGGGGGGGGAGTAGTGTGTCCGTGTAGCCTTGGAAGACTTTCTGTTTTAACCACTAATGCATCTATGATTTTACAGTATCGCCTCTCCCATAGAACATTATTCTGGCTCATTATTCTGACCTCTATTTTGGTCATGTGCTATAAAGTGATTTCTGCAGGTTATAAATATGGTTATTGCAGGAGTCTTGCTCTAGAGGTCACATGACTGTAAAGGAGAAAGCCTAAACAAGAGGGAAAACAGTTAAAGAAAATAAACTGTTAGCACTGAAAGATGAGGAATGTGTCCCATCTAGAAAGAGATACAGACGAATGTAAACAAAGAATCATGCCAGTGACTGAATGACACTAAATAAACTGAATAGCATGTTGTGAGCTCTCAGCCTTCCCTGTAAGACCAAAATAGCTCATGGTATGGTATAAAAAAAGACAACTGCATTAGAAGATACTTGATTTCGTATCACTGATTTCTATAATAGTAGAGCCTGATGAGTTTCAAATGTGCTTTTCCAACAAATAAAAGTTTTGCCTCTTGACTGTATGTAATGTAGTAATTGGCTGAACAGTAATATTAAAAATTCAGCTTTTGGAGTGGATAAATGTAAGACAATAAAATTGTCATGTTAAAAATCTACCACAGTACTGGACTGTTCTCTGCCTGATAGCAAAAGGCCATGAGCACTGCAGTGGATAATGAACAGGTTCAGTGCTCACACAACAGTGTTTTTTACTAAATCACAAATTATTCTATAGAGCATAGGCTTCCTGAAGAAGCCTTTTATCCTAAAATTTCTTGGTCCAATCTTTTGTAATGTATCTAACTTATTTGTGGTATGTGAGAAATGCAGAACATTAATTACATCTACTTTTCAGTTTTCTCTGCATTTATAAGAATCCTGCTTTTGCTCTCTCACATACCGTTGTAAATCAGAAGTAAATTTACTGAATTAGGTGGAATCCACTGGAACAAACTGGTATAAATACGTGAAGAATCAGGTTCTTTATACTTTAATTCATTGTTCCTGCTTTCTTTCCTTTCCTGCCCCCATCATTATTTTGGCACAGAGGTAACTATGGTCAGTATATTCTACTCACAGCCTTAATCATGATTACATCTTCACTGTATTTATAGCGAATGAGGCAGATCAAAGAACTCTAAATCAGCTGCAGAAATAGCTAAAGCTTGCTTAAACAACAGCTAACAAACACTTTGCACGCACCATTTGACCAACCTCAACTTTGGCCTCATGATGGATGAAGAAATACAGATTTCTGGCTGAACAAAAATCTACCAGCACAAACTATAATGGTACATGGAGTACTATGTTCACTTAGGAAACCTTAGACTTTTCAAAAAATTCCCTTTCAATTTGACAGCAAACAGGGAAATTCTCAACTTGAAAAGAAACATTCTTTTTTCCCCAGGAAAATGCAGATAGATAACAACTGAAAATTGCTGTTACTTTTAACTAGAAACACTACCACAACTTCACAAATCCAAAGTTTTTCTAGATGATAATGCCTTAAGCTCACTTTATATCTCAAGAGTTGCTCTTATCCACACACACATAAGAAAATGAAAAGGGCATTCAGGAGAAAAGTTTCCCCGACATTTTGGATGCAGTGAAATCAGTACACAGGGCAAATGGTGGGGCCACATCACAGCATGTTCATGCATGGCCTGTCAATCAAAGTAATTGGTTGATGCAGGATGAGCTATGGTTTCTCTTTTTTTAATCCTGAATTACTATTTAGAGCAGCTTTTGATATAAAGGGAAAAATCACCCATTGGCTACCCTCCATTTCAGATGTATGTGCTGGCAACCACGTATCTAAATATTTGATTGTTATGACATTCAATTTCTTCAGAAACTACCCCATCATGCACTGCTGTAAGTCAAAACAGAGTTTTCGAAGAACCTTGAGACTACTGCAAATGCAATGCCCAATAAAATTTCCTGTAGAGTATTCTTGGCTTTCAGGATATTTCTGATGTATCTTACAGGATATACTTAGTATTGTACATAGACATTCTTCTCAGCTCCTACTAACTGTTACCTACTAACTGCTATAGAAACATAAGATGACAGCCGTAAATATGCACTTCTCTTATTTTCCAGATTAACATTATTTAAGAACTTGAAGATATATCTGCTTCAGAGTAGAACATTTAGTCTGTAAATAGTTTCTAGATTTGTAAAAAATGCCTCAGGAGTGCAAGAGCCAAACAGATATGACTTCCAAAGAGATGTTCCAGCTGGTCAGATCCAAGTACATTTGCTGTTTAAAATCAGGAGTTGACAATGCTAGAGCTGTATCACCCAGTAAGCAAAGCAAAGACTTTCTCCTATAGTGACAGTATTTGACACTTTTCATATGTACAGTTACAATTCAATAATTAAAGAGGGATTACTTTTTTTCATTAAATTTATATACCTTCAGCAAGCAGAAAAGTAAGCTGAAAGCACCTCCAGTGAACTTGAATTCACCATGAACAGGAACTTCTTATTAGTATAAATCCTGGCTTTTGTTAGCATTTATGATGTTTTTCTTGCCAGCAAAATCACACCACTAGCACATCTACCATACGCCTTTGCCTTAAGATATGGGAAACAAGTTTAGGGAGTTTCCGAACACAATTCAAAGGGGCTTAAAGTCTGTTTGCTTAGCATCTGAATGCAATCATGCAGTTAGACTTCTCATTCAACTTGCAACTTCACCGAAAACATTAGAAAGAGTTTCTGCTTCCTATCTAGTTTACTTGTCTTCTCTGCAATGTTTTACATTGTGAGAGCAGCTATCTGATGATAGAGTATTAATTGTTTTTTTTTTTTTTCTCTCTTTTGTAAGAATCTCTAGGATACACAGAGTTATAAGCTTACATATTCACCCATGTGTGAAAATGCGTAAATCATACTGATTCTGTCAAAGGGCACTTTATGACTGTCAAGTAGTTAAAATCTATTCTCTCCTTAGAGAGGTAAGAATCTTGTTTGGCTTTCTGCTATCATTTCACCGTCTAGAATAGGAGGAAATGGCAGGAGGCCAAGTTCAGTATTCTTTACTCTCCTTCTTCTTCCAACACTGCTACATCATTCTAGGTCTGAATCCACATTAGCACTAACCTGCTCCATCAGGGAAAGTGTCTAGGGAAGAACACCTTTATCATGGTAGACCCTGCATTCTGATAGCTACATTAATATGTGAGGACTCTAATCTGCCGAACTCCAAAAACATTTTAATAATGAGTAGTTGAAGTCAATAGATTTCAAAGTTAGAAACACTTGACATAGTAGAAATTTGGGTGGTGGGCTCACACTGGACATCTGAGAGCTCCCTGCTGTACTGTCGTGTTTATCCCAGTAGATGATGTAAAGCTAGTTCAGGAACCATGAGCTGCAACCACTGCAATATAGGTATAACCACAAAAGGTAACATTCTTACTCCTCACTATAACATATAACAGCAGATAGCATAGGAGCATTAAGAGAACCTGGTGTTTAATGAAGCAATAATGCGTTGGCAACATCATGCTATTAACCTAGTTCCAAGTATATACTGTCAATAACAGCTCATGAAACTTATTGGCAGCATGACTATATTCTGGAATGAGGATGTAGATGCAGAATGGACAGAAAGCTGAGGCTTTTAAAGGCACAATTAAAAAAATAAATTATTAAAACACAATAATTATCATAAAAGCTTCAAGTATTGCTCAGCAGAAAACAAACTAGTGGTATAACAATACTTTCCTTCACAACAATACTACATAATTGTAGCTGTTAACTTCAGTGTTCACTAAAATTACACATAAAAATTGTCAATTCAGGAAAATCCTACATAGAGGTCAAACTCAGTACTGCTGAAGATTAAGAAGACACTGTTTGGGTTTTTTTTAACAAACATTCAAAGAGGCATGGAAGTGGCATTTCCTGAGTGACATGCCACAGAAAAGAATGCAGCAGGCAAATGTAGAAACTGCACACAAAATTTCTCCCACATATGAAAGAACAGAAGAAACAGCAGAACCGTATTAGCATTTTTGTGGTAGTCGGGGGAAGGGCAGAGAGGCAGGAGAAATACTCTCCATGTTGGTTTCACTCAAAACTGATTTTCAGACAAGACTGGTGAGATTTGGTCTTGCAGAGAGGTGATACTTGGCATGAGTATAATGATGTGTTTCATAATATTAGCAGTATAATGAATGAAATGTAGTAAAGTTTAAAAGACAAATCAAAACCCATATGCCAAAAAGCATGCAGTATAATGGAACACACTTAAGGAAATAGTCCTGAATGGGGTAGGAAAATATAATACTAGACAAAAGGGCTGCAGAATGAAGAACTTTACCCGACACATAACCAGAGGCATATAAATAATTCCTTGACATAATAGCTTTGTTCCTTTCTGGCTTTTAAGGATTTGTTGTGACATTTCTGGATTGGTTTTTGAACTTTTTTTTTAATAAATGTCAAATTTCATAACTCACAGTCCCAACTCAGTAAAAACACACCATTGGAGTGTTTTAAATATCTTAGAACCTTATGACCATTAGTGAATTTTGAGAAAGTCACATAAATCTGTTGTTAGCCTTATTGGTAAAGTTGGTAAACACTAGCAGTGCCTAACTTCACTCAATGAATCAGTCTGCAAAGTGGAAGAAAATGTTTGTTCAGCCCATCTTCACAATCTATGTGAAATCAAAAATGGGTTGCCCAGGGAAGTTGTAAATGTTCCATCAATGGTGGTGCTCAGGGCCAGGTTGAACAGAACCTTGGGTGGCATGGTTTAGTGGGATATGTCCCCGCCCATGTCAGAGGGGCTGGAACTAAATGATCTTAAGGTCCTTTCCAACCCTAACTATTCTATGACTCTAGGATTCTAGATGAGGGTCTTTTGGTGGCAGCTGTGTTATGAGGCACATTGGAAAGATCCACTGTACTGAATCAATGCTTGTACTGATGCATACATTGCTAACTATGGAAATGGCATAACAGGGTGGGTTGGGTTATTGGTTCTCTCTTTTTGCCTTGAACTTTTATTAACAGGTTGAATAAAAATTCTCGGATATATCTGGCAATATTGAAAGAATTTCCAGTTTTATTTCAGCAGGAAAATTTCCAAAGGAAATGTCATGTAGTGGTCAGAATGAATAGCAGGTGACAGGATACTTAATTCTGTTCTCACATCAGGTACACCTGATACAAGCAAACCTTTCCTGATTTCTTAAAAGCTGCCAACACATGATACAACTCCAGAGAAAGCCAGTGCATATTTCTTGTTTCTTGCTGCTTCCTCATTTCTCAGTTTTGGAAACACATACCATTCTCCTTTGAATGCAGCTGTTGTGGGGCACTCTGCTTGTATGTTTTGCCTAGAGCTATGATTCATCTGTCCAGTGGTATGGGTAATGAAGTAAGGTAATCAAAGAGTAATTAATATTTACAGAGTATTCCAAAATTATTTGTATGAATGTTGTAAAACCCCTCTGGTATAAGGAAAACAAGGCTATAATGAAGAAAATTCTGGCATTAGTGCACAGACAGCACTACTATCATGGTGCATTTACTTCGAGTTAGAGTACTTCATGAAAAACTTCCAATGAGATTCAGGTAACACTTCATGATACCTTCCAAACTACCCTCATAGTTCACTTAGGAAAAATCATCATCCTCTGACCAGAAACACAAGTCATGCAAAAATGAGCAAAGAACACTTGAAACTGAACCTGATACAGATATAGTATCTGAATTGCAGTAGTATAACTGAGCATATGGTAAAGCTATATTATGTGTTATAGGCAATCCTCCAATGAGCAAGGCCACAACCAAGCAGTAGCTCACTTATTTTCTGTGTCCAAACTGTTTATACAAGCCTTCAATGAACTTCGCTTTTTCTATTACAGAACATCCTGTGACGTTTTTAAGGCACTTTTTTTTAAGGCACTGAATTCTTTAAAGGTCAGGTGTGATTCTGCTGAAATGCATTATGTCATCAAGCGATGCTGACTGCAGAATACTAATCCTTTAATTTGGTTTAGTTTCAGACTGCATGAGAGTACTGAAGGAGCTATTTTCTTGTGTTCTCTCAGAGTAAGGATGCCTTTGCTAATTATATAGAATGGAAAATTCCTGGAGAAAAACCCTGTGCGAGACCCCACCTTGTTAGATTTCAGCAGGCAGCAATACAGTACTATTTTACCTTCAGCCATTTCTTTAGTTCCTGGGAACTGACTCATTATCTTACCTTTTGGCATGCAAATACAGACAGGAATATTTCTTTGGGATAACTCTTGAATCAGAGTTGAAGGCTAGTACTGGTATTCCTGGCAGAAATCTAAACACTCTTGCAATTCCCAGAAGTACTGAAACATCCATTTAGTAGCACTTTAGGTATTACCTCACATAAGCATAACTCAGTTTACAAGGTGAGATATATCTCTCTGATATCAGAGATTTGTTATGACATCACCCAGACACTGACCCACTTCCTATTCCGTCAAAATAACTCAAAAAGTCATTAGCTAATCAAACTTTAATCTTACTTCAAAACTTGAAAATATTTCACAACAGAATTTGATTAGAGGAGAAACAGAATTGCTTAAAATATCTTTTTTTCATTTTTTAATTTCGCAACAAGTGAATCTACATATTTCATGACCCCTTATGATAGCTAGAATATTCAAAAGATTTACAGATTTTTTTTCAAGGTATTTTACTGTGAAAATCTAAAGCCACTTAGGGAATTAATCCTGTCAAATCCAAAGTACTGACTCATTCTCTAATACAGCATAAATAACAATTTATTGTAGACCTGATCTAGATCCAAGCATCACCTCAACAGGACAACTCCAGTTTGTACTTCAACAATATTACTGGACTTTGACAAAAACAAAATCAGAAAGGACCATATTTTCTAGAAAAACAGACAAATTGAGAGTATGGTAAGAGAATGTAATATCTTTGATATTTATTCGTAACACAGAACATGAAAAGAAGTGTAAGAAATATGAGAGAAATGTTTGCAAAGCACGTTACATTTATAAAAATTCAAGAGTCAGAGAGCTTTATTTGAAGGCATGTTGGTTTTCTATTTTTTATGAATATAAACTGGGGTAACTATATGGACCTCCATACGGCAAATTCACACTAGCTGACAAATTCATCCACTGTCCATTTCTACCATAAAGCAAACAGAATTTTCAGGAAAAGAACAAAAATCCGATCCCTAACATGCATTATTGCTTCTTGGCTAAAATTCTAAGAGTCTTCTACTGGAAAGATTAAGAGTATTTCAAGATATGCCAAAAACTTCTTGTATAATTTTAGTCTGTATTGTGGCCAGTAGAACTGGATTGGTGAATTCAAAGTCAGGAGGTGGAAGGTGCAGAAAGCATGTGAGTTTCTACTAATATGTTTCCCCAGTTCCTCTGAAACAGAAGATCTTCAGCCCTGTCAAGCAATGTTCAGCTACAGTAGGGAAATACAGTCAGCAAAGAGGACACCAGCAGCTCAGTTATTGCAGACAGTGAAATGGTGGCCAGGCCCAGGAAACAGCATAGAAGGAAGGGTACCACCTCATGCATAAAGGTATGTACAGCTGAAACTTTGACTATCTGGCATTTCAATGAGCTGCTTAATGTCGTAGTTGCAGAAAAATCCATAAAGAACACTTAAGCAGAATTAAAGGAATTGCCATGACCAGCAGGCAATAAAGTTTACAACTGTTTGAAAAATGCTGTCCAACGCAAGGAACCAAGACCTTCATTACTATGAGAAGAATTGCAACCAAGTTGGTACACATTAAAAGCAAATCAAATTAGCACAACAGTTGTAAAATTGTATGCAGTTTGTTAACATGGTTCTTTAGGTATCACTCTTAGGGCATCCTTCTCACTCTGCTGTATTTTTCCATTGTGATGATGAAAACTGCTGCTTTAATGGGGTTAAGGTTAAGCTTGCTTTCAACACTGATCTATAATTAGGATGGCTGTTATTCTATGGTTTCTGTGGAGCCATATGGTTATCTAATGCTAACAAGACCTGCAGTGCTTCACATTCTGTATATTGCTTCCTGTCTGGGGTCTGGTTTCCTCATTTTCTGCAGCATTTCTTGGATTGTCTATATAAGGAAGGAAAAGGAAATCAAAGTCTGTGTTTATTGTTCTTCCTGGAGATTAATATTCCCCTATGAATAGGTTTGAAAAGATTTCAGCCATGCTTGTCTTGTTTTTTCTGCAAAAGGATATACCCTAAGAGCTACAAGGAAAACTGTTCAAGCTTGCTTCTGTGTATTTGTCAGAACACTATTTGTTTTATTTTACTGAGTTGCACTAAGGGAGTACCAGTTAACATTCCTCAACTGATACTGCCACTACAACAGAATTTTTTTCTTCTTTTATTTCCCAATGTGTTTTGTTTGTTTCCAATACTACCTGGAAGGAGTTAGGTAACAGAAAGGTGTAAAAAGGAAAGATACTTCCCAATCCAATAGCGACAAGACAAGCAGAAGGTTAAGAAAGGAGATATACAGCAGTCACAGAGGGGATAGGCCTTGTCATGGTAACTCAGTGTTCAGTCCAGTGGTTTGGCTTTTGGAGAAGGGAAACTCACCACGCATTTTAAATTTCTGTTCTCTGCCAAAGTTGGGGCTTTCTCTATACCACCTCCCTTCCTCCCCAACCCCTCCCCCCCAAAAAAAAAACTGCAACGGTAGACATTTTATAATAAATTTCCTGTTTCTTAGAAATGAGCTTTTCCCATTTTGCTCTAATACTCTGGTTTACTTCCTGTTTCCTCTGGGTCCATTTTTTATGGTTTCAATACAGCACTTCCAGTGCCAATGTCAACATAAAGACAGGAGCATTTCCAGTTTATGACAGATCTGACAGTCATGCTTCCAGTGCTTCTATCTGGAAGCTAAACAAGTGAGCCAGCCCAGATGTTTTCGCAATGAAAGCATTGATTGAAGAAAGAAAATAGATATCTTGGACATTAATGGGAGCCTGGAAAGCAAACACCTCACATGAGAAATAACCCAGAAAATGACACCATTACAGAATATAAAACTGATTCATGTTATCTCAGAGGACGAAAAGCTGTCACTATCCATGCATACGGTTAAAACATTCTGAATTTGGTAGACATCTAAAATTGTGCAATGAAGTTGAAGATTGGGTGGAATATGAAAACAAAAAGTGAAACAGGACAATGTTAAGTGAAATTAGCACAGCTAGGAAACCTTTTGTAACACATTAGACAGGAATGCATTAAAAAAAAAGTTCTGTTTGCCAGCTTTCTGCTGATTGCTCTTAAGTTCAGAAAATTTTCAAAGGAGATGAAAAGAATTTAGTTTCAATTGAATTTCAGTGAAGGAGGTACCCACCTCCTACCCCATAGTACACTGACAGATAATACATTCATATTTGCAAGTAGAGCAGTATTACTCTTTACATTTTACAAATGGAAAACTCAGGAACAGAAGGATTAAGGCGCATATTCTCAGCACAGGCTGAGATGCCTGGCTGCCGGCACTGCATTTTTTGGGGATTTAAGAGTTACCCAAAGCCACACAGGATCTCTTTCAGGGCAGAAAGGAGCCAAGCTTGATCCTCTAAAACACAGGCTAGACTCTTTACCTTTCATCCATCTTCCCTCTTCAGCCCTGACTTTAGGTTCAGAAATTTTAACAGCTGTGTTAAGAGTTGAAAAAAAGAGTAGCATACAACCTTGTATGTCACAAAATGGACCTTTGCCACCAGACTACAGTAGACTGTATGTGAGAATTGGTTTGCCTCTGGAAAACACCACAGGACAGGGATTTCATCTCCTCACATTTCAGAGAAGAGCCCACATATCAGATTGTCCAGCAGAAACATATTTTTCACATTAAAAATAAAAAAGATAACATCTTAAAAACAATGTTTCCACATCAAAACACTGTAAATCAAAATTAGATACCATTCTGCTGTGAAGCCAAAATGTTTTACCTCTTTGTACAAATTTAGTAGTTGAGATTATCATGGTTGTTGATAGCAAGTCCAATGAACAATAAATAATCAAATGATTGAAGAGACTGATAGAAAAGAATAATGTCAGAAGCATATCACCAAATCACATTTGCACTGCAAAGAAAAACTCACAGTTTGAGCAAGACTCTAATCCCTAACCACCCAACTGCTTGTGTAACAGACCCCTTCACTGGAAATTAGAACAATGTAGATTATACTACTGCTGCCACTAAATTT
Source organism: Psilopsiagon aymara (assembly GCA_024733675.1). Classification (NCBI taxonomy): domain Eukaryota; kingdom Metazoa; phylum Chordata; class Aves; order Psittaciformes; family Psittacidae; genus Psilopsiagon; species Psilopsiagon aymara. The sequence goes on along the minus strand of JANRGW010051544.1, from coordinate 14,705 downwards.
GCTCTTCTTTAATTTGAAGAGAACGAGTTTTGCTGTTTCTAAAAAGCTATTGAAAATCCTGCAAATTGCTGAGCGCCATCTACTGTTACATTAACTCTGGCTGCACTCGCAGTGTTTTGGGGCGGCGGTAGAAACAAGATTTTATTCAGCGACTAAAGCAGCAATAAATTTGGGATTTATTTAAAAATTTCATTGCATTCTCACCAAAAATCTTCATTCGTTTTTTCAAGCGCAGAAGAGTGTTACAAGCATGAAAAAGCAAAGACGTTAATTAGAGATAAAAATAATTAAAACCGAAGTTCAGCATCAGAAACAGTCTTTTCTTTATCTTAAATATTTTAGCAAGGACATAATATAGATCCTTAATCCTTTTCATATCACTAAATAAGCTGAAATACTAGGCACTGGCTACACTTGAGAAAAAAACAAATACCACCAGGCATTAAGCTACCAGTGGTAATATTCCAGTGGTTCTGAGTATCCAGGGATTCATTTTTTTTTTTGAGGCAATAGCTTAGTTACCTAGACATAGTGTGACATCAGATGTAGTTCAGGTGGGCTCCTAACTTCCTAAGTAACTGATTTACATGTAGTTATTCCTCAAGTTGTAGTGAATTTGCATAACAAAAGTGATCAGATGGATGTCAAGACTGATGAACTATATGGAACAACTGTCCACGGTCTCTTGCATCTGTAGATTCCTTTTTTGCATTCATGCTTTTAAATTGTACCTAGAATTGGTGTCTCTATTCATGAAGTGTGGAGGCACGGGGCGAGGGTGGGAACCAAACCAAACCAAACCGGATGTCACTAGGCTTACTGGACATGTCATTTGCCTGCTTATTCTAGCAGCTCATGATCTACATAGCCAGAAAACCGTCTGTGGTGGGCAGCATTCACTGCTCTGCACTCCTCGGCTTACTAGTGAATAAATCCTAGGAAATTACATGTTAAAAAAAGAGGTGAAAAGTGATAATGTATGCTAGAAACATCACAAGTTTTCGCTAGTTTTCATCTTCCACTTCTGGGCAAGTCTCACCTCTTGCCCTAAAGTTTTTTACTAAAGCATTTACTCACAACTAATAGTCTTATCTCTGAAGTCATTAAAGAGGAGTGGGCACTTCTAAAAGGTAGTCTTCCTCATATTAAGAAAGGTGCTAAAGAGATACTAACTCTGGTGTTTATTTTTTTTAATTGGGTAAATTCACGAACACTATACTCAAATATTTAAGAACAGAGGTGGGGTATTAACCACAACTGTCGTTCTCCGTAATTCTCCTTTGAGCAGAGTGACAACAAAAAGGCATCTAGCTCTACTGCTTTATCACTCAGAGACAACTGAGTGAGGAGCAGCAACAAATACTACAAAACATCCATCTCCCGTCTACAGCTGTAAAGATAAGCATGTGTCTTGGAAACAGTGAAATGCATCAGCAGAGCAGTGCTTTCAGGCTCTCTCTCAGAGAGCTTTTCTGAATAGAGTCAGCCTCTTCCTCTTCTACACTTCAATTATTCTGAGACATCCTAGGTGTCTTTAAATGACACAATATTGCAAACTGTAGACAGCCCAACTTGAAGAGGACCAAAAGGAAATAAGTTAAAATCTTTCTTTGAGAAGGTAAACTTCTGTCTGATATCTCAGTTCTTTCCACACATCCTCACCCAGGACGTTTTTCCATAGCAGTTTTGAGAGAAAGAGTCTGCAGGTACCAGTACTCTGTAATGGAGCAAGGGGTGGGTATGGTGAGAGCTGAAGAGGTCACAAAGATAATATTGTAATGGCAGTGCGGCATGCCTGAGAGGCAGTCTTTGTCAGCTGAAAGCCACTCACACTAGTCTGTGCAGGTTAACAGCACTGCTTAGCAAGTGGTGGTGATGCTAGCTTATATCCCCCTACATTATGGTCCATTCATTGCGCATGATGGCCACTCAGTCTTGCAGTTCCAGTCTGTCCCTTGCTTTTGAGAAGCCAGATGGGAACTGCAAAGGTTTACCAGATGCTCGTGTTCTGAGGAGGGCAATAACCAAGTTTGTGTTACCCTGCAACCTCACTTCATTTTAAGGCATAAAACAATTGCTGATGTTCAAGCTGAGCTTTCAATTGTAAATCTAAATTTGGACTTCAAGCTGGGTAACTATTCAACCATCACTTTGCATGAATACAGGTTTTATGTATGAAATCAAAAGCACGCTTTATGCAGTATTAATGTCCCCAAGCCTTGAGTGCTCATGAGTCAGCCCTCCCATGAGCTATGACTAATCTATAAACTAATGGGTTTTTCTTTTATGTGTACAAGTAATTTTTTTTCCATCTACCTTTTGAATTATCAGGAGATCAATCAGAACACAGCATGTTTCTGCCTTTGGCTTTTGCACTGGGCAGAAAATTCCCAGAAGGGTTTTGCACTGGCTGAGATCCCAGACAGCTGGGACCTGGGAGGCTCCAAAGACTCTGTAAGGGTAATTTGAACTTCCATGCTGACCTCCTGATCTTTCAGCTTTGCCTGGCCAGATGGCTTAGATGTGGACAGGTAAGAAAGGGGTCCTTAACAGCTGGAAACTATTACAACTCCAGAACATCATGAGACACACTGGTGGCTACTGGCCAGTACTGACTCAGGCTGTGAAAGGTAAGACTAACTGGGGTGTAGCAGGAAGGCTGCTACAGCTCCTGAACAATACGTGGGCATCTTCAGAGTCTTAGCAGTTGCCAAGTGAAGAATGAACCACAGTGGGATCTGGAGAACCATGTCAAATTTCAGAATCTCAGTGGAGGTCATCTCATTCTTCAAACCAGCATACTCATTTCCTGAGTTAGCCTATCCACTTAAAAGCATCAAGCTCGCTATTGTGCCCACATGAAATTGCTTGGAAATGTAAGAGACTGCAAATGTTAGATTTTCCTAGAACTCTACAAAAAGCAGAATAATTTTTTGTGAGTCATTGGAGACATCAGAGAATCCTGCTCTGAACTGAGATGTTTTGAAAGAAGAAACAAATGACTGCACTGTCTACCCAACCTTATTCACAACACTAGGTATTTATTTCTCAGATTGGAGGGAGAGTTCCAAAACCAAGACCATGACAAAGAGAACACATTAAACTTTCCTCCATGCAGCTGGATGGAGAATAAAAGCTGTTCCCATACTAGTCAGCACCCCATACACATCAAGTTTATGCTGAATAGCTATTAGTTACAATGGAAGTTACTGCCACTAATAATGCTAGCACAAAGATAATTACGAATATATAATCTCCATTTGCAGACATGCTTTGTTTAGAATGAGAATGCTTTTTCCTATTTAAACACCTGGAAACACAGCATAAGAGAAACCCCAAACCAGTACTTCACACTGAAACAGAGTCCAGCTGCTTTGCTGTGTACCAAATCTCCTTTTACTTAAAGATTCATTCTTAAGGATAGTCCAAACAATAGGGACAATGTTTTACTGAATATAGACACCTCAAAATCCAGGCAATACCCCCATTTTTCCCATGATGATAAATGATTAGATGAACAGTGACACCCTTAAGCCAGTGTAGTTGCTTCTACCAGTGCATTGCCACACCGCTCTTAAAACAGCCTCAGTCATGTAACCATTTGCTGGTCTACATGGTAGCCTGAAATACAGCAGAATCATAGAATCATAGAACAGTTTGGATTGGAGAGACCTTTAAAAGTCACCTACTCCAACACCCCCACCCTCCCCCCTGCAATAAGCAGGGACATCTTCAACCAGATCAAGTTGCTCAGAACCCTGTCCAGCCTGACCCTAAATGCTTCCAGGGACAGGGCATCTACCACTTCTCTGGGCAGCATGTGCCAGTATTTCACCCCTAAAATCCACTACCCCTTGTCCTGTCACAACAGGCCCTGCTGAAATGCTTGTCCCCATCATTTCTCATGAGCCTCCTTTAAGTACTGAAAGACCACTACATTTCTTAAGTGAGTAGCTCATGTAGTTAACCTGCAGCAGTTTTCTGCTAGTATCTGTTCTCTGTCCCTCCAGTTTATAAATCAAACTTCTGTCCCTTGATATGTTTGTTCATCCTGTCCTCCCTCTTGCTCGTGTTCCAGGTTCCCTCATAATCCCTTTAACCCTAACTTGCCTGAAAAATCACAGGGAAGGGGCTCAGAGAGGAAGTGTTCTGTAAATCCTCCATGGAGATTGCATCCTTCCACTAACAGCAGAGTTAAAGCCCTATTGTTATCAAGTATAGCCAGAGTGTTGCCACTAATAGAAGTACAGCGGGTTTGGTTTTGGTTGAGTTTTTTTTAAGGAAATAGTTTGTCCAAAATGTCAAATCTATTGCAGCAATGTTTAGCTCTGTCATTAGTCAACTTTATTAGTGCAAGAAATTTAAACAGACTTTAAGATACCCCAATTTTGAAAGCTTTACTCTGAGGTTTCTTGGATTTATGATCTTGGTTGGTGATGAAGCCAAATGTAGTGTAATACATTTTACCTTGAATTATAATCTCAGCTCTGAAACAGTTTTTAATCTAAGCATCTTCCCCTTCCTTTCTCACAGATTCTCCTGAAAGGTTGTGGAAATAAAATATTAAAGATCAGGGATCATCTTCTTCCGTTTCTTCTATGTGAAAAGCATACACCCACATAATTTCAATAGTAGAGCTGTTATTTAAATAAAGCTTTCTACAGAAGTTAAAGGTGAATGGATTCGAATGCAAATTATGTTTACTAATAGAAACTTGAACAATGGAATAAGAAAATAACCTTGAAAGCATAAACAACCATAGAAAGAGTTGCTGTGGTGAGCATTTGTTCCTGGTAATGAGCTTTCATACCAGGTAGGTATATTTTTTCCCTTAGTTCATGTTTTGTTTCATGGTCTCTTTTATTTCCATCATTTCCACTGTGACAAAAGAACTTTGACATTACTGTATTGTTTAATAGCTAGTATATTAATCTATGGTGCCTTTATTTGCATGAGTTTAATCAAACCCAAGAATAAAAATGAAGCAGCAAGGGGCTTAAGACATTTGTTTAAATCCAGTTGGCACACAGAGAATCCCCTTAGTACAAAACCTACTTCCTAGGAAGCTAGGATCAAAACAATTGATCTATTAATTTTTTCTTTTTCTATCAGCCTTCTTTTTCCCTAAAGAGGCAATGTTTCTTCCATACGGATTTCAATTCCAGGACATTCCTGTTGGAGCCATCCAACTTCTACATGGCAGCAACCAACAAAGTTTTAAGTAAAATCCCATAGTTACAGTGCAAAATATTTCCACCGCCAGAATTAATTCCTTCAATTGCTATTCAGTTTTAGTTGATGGAACTGCAGCTTTTGAAAAAATAATAAATATTCTTGGGAATATTGTTTCATGTGCTGACACACAGAAATACCCAAAGTATCAAAGTATGTCCTGATATTTCAGCTGCGCATGGAAACAGTATCTGTTAATACTCTAAATAGTAGGGTTTGCTGTTGTTTACACATCTCACTTCTTAATTAGCTGGTTAAAGCTAAAATTACTATTATAAAATGCCTAAAAATACTGTGTGTTTTATACTTATGCCCATACATAAACATACAAAAGCAAACACCAAATAGTACATTATAGGTAAGATAATATTAGCCATAAAAAATACCTGTGCATTTCCTATCATGAAAGCTAAGCCTAGTTGTAAAGCATCTGAAACAACTTATGCAAAATCTACAAAGTCATCCAAAGTATGGCTTCCAGCATGGCATTTTCCTGTAAAACATATCTAGGATGACACTTTTGTTTTAATATTTTATGTAAGAGATGCTAGACAGAAATAAAAACAATGAAAAAGGTTCCTTTCTTATTAGGAATATTTCATTCATTCTGCATAGAAAATAAAGACAGTCTGTGAGTCCATTTTCCTCCCAGATTAAGCAGGCAATCATAGACTAGTGCTCTCCTAGGATGGACTGATGGTGCAGAGGGCAGTCACACAGAAGAATGCGATCAATTCAGATGGCTTTGCTCAGCTTGGTTGGAAGACTAAAAGGCTCAGAAACCAACACTCTGAGGTGATGTAAAATGGAACTCAGGTAGTGAGGAATGACTCTCCAGAGAAGGGTCATTTCCCTTCTCTGAACCCCATGGGGTAGCAGGAGGTGCAGAACTTGGGCAGCCCTGTGTGGCTGCCTGGCATCGCCCAGCCTGCAGCTCTGGCGTGAGGAGATCCTTGGGATGGTTCCATCTGATATATGGCAGCCCTGCAGTATTGCTGGGACCACCTCCCAAATGGCAGCCCTCACACCAGGGAAGGTTCTTGCCCCAAGCACACTCAGAGCACTGGCTGCACAGCCTTGGAAAGTGTGGGGGTCCCAGACAGATCCTGGCACTTCTTGGGGGCCCTGGGTGTGCTGGTACACTAGCCAGGAAGGTGACTATGGAAAGGGAAACAAAATTGTCTGCTGTGTTTTAGCCAACAGCCAATGGCAGGCATTTAAAAACTGACACATCTCCTGCATGCCTAAAGGCTGCATCACTCAGTTTCTTGGCCTAATCAGCATGGCTTAAATTAAGAAATCCCAAACTTACCTTCAAGAAGGCAAGGGAGCAGCAATGGCTGGCAGCTCCTCACTGGGTAGGAGCTGGGAGCTGTCAGGTCCTTCCTCCCCAGGGCCCATCCACCGCACCAGGATGGAGTTGGGCAGGCTGGGGACCATGCCCAGGCCATCAGGCAAGTCCATGGTGCTAGCTGAAGCCGAGGCACAGCTGGGACACCAGCTGGGACACTGGCTGTACACAGCTCAGCAGGACCTGTGGCCAGGCAGGGCTATGGGGAATGGACTTACAGCTCCATGGAGTAACAGGGGGTCCTGGGCCATGGGCAGGCTTTGGAGAGCCTGGGGATGTGACAGGGCCAGCAGGGACAGCCAGGGAAATGCTCAGACCAGACACACACATACCTTTCTTCAAAGACATTCTGGGTTCTGAAACCTGGGGCAACAGGTATAAACATGGACCATGTCTGGATTTTCAAATATGCTGAAGTAAAGTTAAGTAACACCTTGGTTTTTTCCCATGTAAATCACAGTACACCCTTGGAGAGCCTTACCTGTCTTCAATGGGGTTGGTCACAAGAGAGCTTTAATTGATGGCAAGTAATGAATGCCTGTGTGATTTGATTCCAGATGCTACTGTTGAGCAGGCTGACTCCAAACTGATGGTGTTTTTCAGAGGTTGCAATTTTTCAAAAGTTACAATTTTTCAAAGGTTACAAATATATTTGTGTCTCTAATGAAACAAATACACTGCAAGGAACAAATTTTACCAAGAGTGTAAAAGGGATTTTTTTTTTATCCTCCTCTTTTTTTCTTTATAAAAATGAAGGTATGCAATAGATTTCATTTCATTTCAAACATCAGAGAAAGTATCTTTACAACCAAATAAAGTTGTATCATTTAAAATCATTTAATTGGTTGAAAATTCGAAATACATATTTCATTTCAAATGGAAAATGTCAAGTGCTTTGAAAGCATTCCTTCATCTTCTCCAGCCTCTTATTTGGAGAGGATGCTAAATATACAGCAGATCAAAGGACAATAACTTAGGCAGATAAAACAGCAGTAGATGACATGACCCTTTAAGGGTAGACCACATAAAAATAACCTCAACTTTTGCTTAGATTTCTCATTCAAAATGCAAAAAAGAAATATCATTAAAATGTGTGATTTCATCCTCCTCAAAACATTTGAGTCAATTTATCTAATTTGTTGTTCAAGGATCTTCGCAGAAAAAGGAAGGAAAAAACCCCAACACCACTCTTTTTTGTCAACCAGCTACATAAACTTCGGAAACAGAGTCTTCAACATAAACAACTATTACATAATTCCTCTAGTGTGGATATGCAAAGACAGGATACCATTCATAGCACCAGATAAGCTGATCAGGAGCACCTTTTTTTTCCTATCCCTGCTGCTTTCTGTCCCAGTCCCTGAAAATCTAACTGGTGTAACGGGAACCCTTAGAAATTATCAGTTCTCTGAGAAGCAGGAGCAACCCCTATAGGATCCCTTAGCCTTCTGGATGAATGGCTTTGAGCCTAGTTTCTAAAACCCCAGGAGTCAACATAAGCCAAACTTTCAGGATTTTGCAGTTCATTCAGCACTCCTGTGGCCTCATTAAACACTGTGTGCCCAAGTCCAAAAAAGGCATTCTTTCTTAAAATAAACAAACAAAAAAAACTATCCAACAAAACAAAAGCCAGTCATTGTCTAATTTTCAGTATCGCATCAGTTCCTCTCAATGAATCTTTTTTCAAGAGAAGATAGTGTTTGCCCTGCTTGTATAGCCTGCTTTATCCTAGTGGATTTCAACAGAGATTTGCAGGGAGACTTCTTCAATGAAAGCTCAGCAAATTCAGTAGTCTAAATGGGGTATACTTTCCAATTAAGGATTAGCATACTTAACATGAGGCTGTTGATTTCAATTGGCAGGACTCAAACTGAAATGTCAACCCACCTGCCATCTGGTTCATACATATCTAGTCTGGAAACCAGTAATGAAACAGCTGAAAGACTGCTACCATAGAAACAGTACACATACAGTGAATGTTACCTAGAGATCTTTTAAATTCTTACAAATTATTGTACCGGTAGCCTTGTAGTTTGGGTTTGCTTTTTTGAACCCAAACAAATTCAGAGAAGATTTAATCTGAAATGCAGTACGTTAAGGCAAGTAGAAGAAAGATAATGCTATTTCCAGGGCCTGAAATAGAAGCATTCTAACTAATGAGCCCATGAGCAAAAAATTAGTAAAGTAGTCATATATTTTAATTTGTTACAAAGGTTAAATAGGTGACCAGAATGTTAGACTATTTTAAATGGGGAAGTCAACCTTCATTAAGCACTATTTCATAAGCATTCTACTTAAATACAGTACAAGAATAATTTGTAAGAAAGAATTGCCAACGTTTCTATCAAGAATGAACTTTTTTATCTGTTGCAATACACTGCATGGATCATAATGCATTAACCTGAGCTAAAACCTGTCATTAACTCATTTTGCTAAACAAGTCTGGCTAGAGTCCCACTGTTAACCCATCCTTATTGCAAAGCCCAGCAAACAAAATGACCAGTGCTTCGAAGTAATATTAAAAATTAGAGGATATCGAAGAAATTAAGATTGGAAGTAAGGTCTGACATATTTTAGATACTGGGGAATGAGGAGAGAAGCAAAGCAGTTGGGTGCCTTTCAGATAAGCACACAGACTTTATCCAAAATGAACGCTCTGCTGTGCAGTACTAGAGGACAGAATGTGTGCACAGCTATGCCTACTGACCTAGAGTGCTCTCCAGCACACATGAAGAATGTGTGACTCAAATACAAAACTGGGAGGAGTAAAAGCAAAGAAATGGATGTGAACAGAAGGGGTTCTTCAACCTTGAGTTGAAGAGTCTTCCAATCCACTCCTGGCCCATTTACAAGCAAAATTTAGTTGCCAAAACTCCTGACTCTGATCACAATGTTACACATGGTCACAGGTTTTCCTGTTCCATTTATTAGTTATTCCTTCCCCCTGTATTTAGGGGCTGCAATCTTGCAGCCATACAGCGCTAAGAATCACGTGCAATTAACCATGCCAATGTGAATTCTATAACATCACCCCTTCAGATGCTGAAGGATTAAATACAAAGCAGGCATTCCTGACTTCCTGGCATGCTACTTCCTTTCTGGCAGTATAGTTCTTGTTTCTTTTTTGACTTGGCATTGTCAACATCTTGAGAATGATATTTTAAGTTTAGTGCTGGAGGCTTAAAGCTTGATCTAAGCTCTACCATTTGGAAGTTTCAGTCCTTGGATTCATGTCTCATTAATGTCACTTTCTGTGTATTAGTGCGACCAGTATAAAGACTGAATTGGAATTTGTCTTCTTTGGTTCAAGAATTCTACCAGCATATCTAGGGAAAAAAAGGATGTCAGACGTATGGAAATAAAAAAAATATAACATTTACATTGAAATATTAGGAACTCCAATATTTTAGTAACAGTATTCCCAAGCAATTAACATTTTATGTTGTAGCAAAGATACTGGTAAATTAGATCATCTTTTTTTAAAAGCTAGCACTGTCCCCAAAGTCTCTAGTTTTCTCCTGTGCTTCAGATATTAATGAACTATGCAAGTAATTTTATGGATTGAAGGTTTCACTGGGATTTGGACAGAGAACAGATTATCAGTCACAGAAGACATTACAGGGAGGAATACAATAGCCATAATTAAGACAGGATCACAACCTGGAAATAAAATTCCCAGCCTACATTGGAAAGAATAGACAAAAATCTGAAGCACATTTTTTCTCATAGGAGATTGTGAACTGTTAACTAACAAACAAAGGTAACATCAAAATTGTTTGATTTTACCAAACTGCACAGAACTCCACCAAAGTAAATGGAAATTCATCACAAAGACTTCATCCCTGCAATATTAGAGTTACTTGAGGTTACTACATTTTCAAGCAGGTGCAAGATCAGTCTGCAGGAGATCGCAGTATGCAGAAGATAAATAGAAGTTGTTGCCTAAGACAGTCTGATCCCATAGCACTGGAAATCAGAAACCAAATGGCTGAACTTCCTAAAATAAAGTGCTAAGAACTTCTAAAAACTTATACCATTTATTTGTCTTTGCTAAAACCTTCAATGAAATAGCATTCACAAGCATTCTCAGAAAATTCCAGGTGACATGCACCAGTGGCATTGTTTCTGTTGACTCAGCAAGCTCAAACTGTATTGAACCAAATGGGCATGCAAACTCTAGAACTAGAATCCTGACAATGGTATTACGAATTTAGGAGTGTAACATAAAAGTCATAGCCAGAGGAAAACTCAGTTTATCTGGAGAAATTCTTCAGTCCTCCTAGGTCTGAAGTCTCACAAATAGTCAAATAATCTATTTTTTCAAGATTCCAGGTTTTATGCAATATATTTCTACTGGTATGGATGCAAAGCCAGATCTAATAGGCAGACGAGGAAGTAAAAACCCTTTTGTCTTTTCCAGTTGTTGCTCTCCCTTCAGCCACAAGATAGCAGTGTTTTCCAAGTCTTGCTCCTTGGAAACATTTTTCGGCAAAGCCAAAGCAATTCCCATTTGAGAGCTGCTGGATTCATCATAGAGAATGGATATGGAAAGCAATGCTAATCGTACAATCCCTGTCTTCCTGTACTCCCCCAAGTACGTTTTGTATCTATGAAAGCAAGAGTTTATAGTAGTTCATTGTAGCAGAGAATCAGTTAAAAAGGAAAGCCTCAGCAAATACTACAAAAGTAACTTTAGAGAAATGTGTTCATTGTGAGAAGTATTCCTTTTCTCTCCATATTTCTTCTGGTCTTCTCTTCAGCCTTATGCTCATGATTTCTCTGACAGGTTCAGTCACAAAAGCTGGTTCAACAAAAACTATTGAAGTAAAAGCATCAGAAAGGTTTAACTGCAACTGAGAAGTCAAATCTATTGGCAAACAGCACATGTGCATTTCTAGAACAGGCACACAGGAAAGTAGGAGACTATCTTGCTCTCTCTTTCCTTGTTTTCTCTTTTTTCTTTTCTTTTTTCTTTTTTATCTTTTTTTTTTTTTTTTAATAAGTATTTATGCTCATACACAAAGGAGTCAAAGATTTCTTTAAGGCTAGGGGGGGAAAAAAGATCTTTCAAAAGCCTAGAAGCATTATATAAGTACTGTATGTGCCCACTGGGCATTTTTTCTGCTCAGTTCTTAGGGACCTAAATATGCAACTCCTTCCCACATTAGGGCTCTGTTTTGGCGAAGCTAATTACTACAGTTGCAGGAGTAGCCATACTGCCTAACTTGAGCCACAGACTCTCGAGAACCAGTCTGATATTTAATAAAGACAGACAGTTCCAAAGGGAAAGATCAGAGCATCTGCTTTAGATTCACAATCACATCACCCTACAGAGAAGTATCTCTTATTGTTCCTCTATTCACAATAAGAAAAACAAGAGTATATTTATCTGACTGAGGCTAAGTACGTAAGCAGCATAACCTCTTTCCTTCTCTTAGATCAACTTCGAAGACCATCAGTAACTGTATATGAATTTCTGGAAATCTACAGCTCAAGAGACCTGAATTTCAGGAGCACGAAGTGCTTACAGCTGCCATACAAAATGTCCATACAAAGATGTCTGTTTACTCTGGAACTAGAAGCCGCAAAGCCCCTTCACTGCACTTCCTCAGTATTTCCTTTTGAGGCTGTTCCCTCTGCATAAATTATTAAAAGTTTTCCAGACCAGGGGGTGGAACCCAGGTGTCTTAACCCACAGGCTAAAGCGTCATTCAAATCTCATACTGTCTGCTTTAATGAGCGTTAACATATTGTGTGCAAAATGGAAAAGTACCAAGGGAGAGATTTGACGAGATACGCTGTTGATACCCTGCAGTCCAGTGACTTATCTGAGAAAACACATTCAAATTCATTTTCAGTTTATATCTACTTTCTCAAGCTCATAGAGATGCTAAATGTAAGCAATAAATATAACCTGTGTTAACTGGCCTCTAATTTTCTTTTTTTTTCTTGCACAATTCTCTAACAAAATATTACATTTTGGCAAATACAACATTTGACACTAAAGGAGATTCCAGCCTATTTATTTAAATGTGAAGAAGCATGCACCACAGAATATTAGTGTGCTTTTGTTAATCATGACCACACAAACTGAAATGCTCTGATTTAAATAAAATAATTTCAGATAAAATCTTCACCCTATATTAATGACCTGTATAGAATAATTACCTTATACGTTACTTATATGTATATTACTACAAGATATAAAGAAATGAAGACATGGTGAAGCAAATACATCTTAGAACTGCATATTAAGTAAAAACTTACTAAATATAGAAAGGAAAAAACCCAACCCACACAGTGAAAGGACAATTTTGACTCATTCCAAAACTGAAGACAGGCTGAAAGAAGAAAGGAAAGCTATGATTTTTATTTGTAATGTTTATAAATTGCTAAGGAAACCATATACAACAATCTAAAAGTAAAATATTTCCAAGATGGAGTTTATGATTCTACAAATATACATAAATGTTTTTATATTTACAAAGCATTCTAAAATGCTATTTTTTTGTGTTTACACCTATCTAATCCAGCAGCTAGTTTCAGTTTAAAACAAAGAAATCCATTCACTGTGTAACCAAAATGAAAAGAAGTACCATTCACAGGCCTTTTCTTTCACATTTCTGTTTTAAGAGTCTTTTATTGCATATCTGAAAACTTAAAACATTAATCGACCCTATTCTGCATTAGGAGAGGAAAACAGCAGCACAGGAAGAGTTAATCCTTTTTCCATATGAGGCACAAATGACTACATAATTAGTTACACCCATGCTTTCACTTGCGCATGCTATTGGAAACAACTGGCTCTCCCATTTCACCAATGAAAGGCTTCCACATTCATTTATAATGCAAACAAGTACGTGTGAGAGTGAAAGAGTGTGTGTGAGAGCATGATCGTTCATTCCTCCACGCTAGATTTGTTACACGTACAGTCATAAATTTTTTTTGCTATTTGTTTTCCTTTATTTTAATGGGTATTCTTCATAGTAACATATATTTTAGGATTTGACTAATTTTAGATGGCAGCTTACAATTTTTAAGTTTAGGTTAACAGAGGGAAAAAATGTCCATTCAGAAATCTACTCAAGCTGTCCTTTTTGCCTAATTTTCTGTTGTGATTCCAAGCACTTCCTAACAGCAAGATAAAGACAGAACCAAGTGTAAGCTGACTACTGTAAACATCAGCTTAATAATACTTTTAAGTTACAATTTCTTAAATTAGCAGCACAATGGCTTTTAAGCAGTTGCTGTCTTAAACAGCTTCTTTGGAACAAGTGCTAAATGCTGTACCTGGGAAAGTCACAAGCACAAAAGCAGCAAGAGACTCCAGGGAAGAACAAACCAAATGTTCTTTAGGCTCCTGCCATACAATAGTTCTTCATTGTTTATAGTTGTTTATTATTGTACAAATGTCAGCTTTTTGGGAAGGACTGCAACTACCACAGCAGAGCTAGGTCTGTCACGGAGTACTATTAGCCATTCTTAATAAACAACAACTGCTAAGCAAACTAAGCATGAACTCCCTCTCCACAGTTATATCAATCAAATTGACAGCAGAGAAATTCCACCTCTCTGTCTGCAGGGAAAGAGAACATGTACTAATTTCCAAGTATTCCCTTACCTGATTTTTATCAGTGGCTACTGATTATTTTAAAGTACTCTTTGTTCCTCAAAAGTCACAAATTGTTACTGATCTCTGTAACAGCTTTCACTGGCTCTAACACTGCTTTACGAGGAAACATGATACTACATATTTTTAATTACTGCAATGCCACTTTTGTTTTTCTTTGCTTCTTCAAGGTCAGTTGCAGAGTATACATGAACTTGTTTTCTTCTACTGGTTCATTTTGTTTCATTCCATTTAGTGTTCCATAAAACAGATGAAATCACGTTCATTTTTTAGAATTGTAGAATCATAGAATAGTTAGGGTCGAAAAGGACCTTAAGATCATCTAGTTCCAAATCCCCTGCATTGAGCTGCAACATCTCACACAAAATTGTGTCACCCAAGGCTCTGTCCAACTCGGCCTTGAACACTGGCTAGCGATGGAGCATTCACAACTTCCCTGGGCAACCCATTCCAGTGCCTCACCACCCTTACAGTAAAGAACTTTCTCCTTAT
>JANRGW010051541.1:328-52062 GCA_024733675.1 Psilopsiagon aymara | reverse complement strand
TTGTTTTTTTTTTTTTTTTGGGGGGGGGGGGCTGTGGTTTTTCTTTTGATTTGTTTTGTTTTTTATTGTTGATGGTTTTTTTTGTTTTATTTTTAATGTGGAATACAACTGCGCAGCATGCAAATCACTCCCTACTGCATCCTTGATAACTTGACCTTCGCAGAATCCAGATGTCCATCTAACTGGATGCTCTCAGCATTGAAATAATCTTCTTTGACCTTGCTGGCAGATGTCTGCATCTGTGACTTAGAATCACAGACTCTGTGTCGTGGTTTAAACCCAGCTGGTTACTCAGCACTTTCCTTCCCCAGGGAGAATTAAACAAAAGAAAAACCTGTTAGTAGAGATAAGAACAGTTTAATAATGCAAGTACAATATAGTACTATTGCTGCTACCACCAATAACAATAGTGATAAGGAAAACAACAAGGGGAGATGATATAAAACTAAAAAGGGGGGAAAAAAGAAAACAAACCACCCATGATGCACAGGACAATTGCTCATCATCCACGGACAGATACCCAGCCTGGACCAAGCATTGATTACTCCCTTGTAGGCAACTCCCCCCAGTTTATAATACTGGGTATGACATGCTGTGGTATGGAATACCCCTTTGGCTAGTTTGTGTCAGGTTTCCTGTCTCTGCTCCCCTCTGGCTTCCTATGTCCCTCCTCAGTAGTAGAGCATGAAAGACTGAAAAGTCCTTGATCAGGGTAAGTGCTACTCAGCAACAAGTAGAACACCAGTATGTTATCAGCATTGTTCTCAGACTAAAGACAGTCTGAGAACAACACTGCACCAGCTATTGGGAAGAAAACTAAGTCTATTTTAGCTGAATCCAGGACACTCTGCTACCCCCTGTCACTGTTAGTCAGTTTCATGTAATGTTTCATTCATTGGATCCTGCCTGATGCCAGTATGTTAGAGAAAATTGTCAAAAGGAAATAATTCAAATAAAGCATCCAAAGCTTAAGCCCGGAATGGTTTAGGCCTGAGAAATTTGTGGAGGAAAAATACCAGGCTATACTGCCCAGAGAATGAAACTTCTCAGTCCTTGATTTATAAGTGTCTTCTGCCCCTTTACATTAATGCCCAGTTTTCCATGTCTAGAGCTGTCAAGTGCAAATGCAAAGGAAGTGCCTTTGCACCTTTTTCTTTCCTGTCCCTCTGTTCCTGCCTTAGTGTCTGTGGTTTGGAAACAGAAAAAGTTGTCTCCACATTCAAGGCAGCCATTTCCAGGCAACTGTTCCACGACATAAGCACATTTAGTGGTAGTTATGCAAATAGACTGATCACATACAAGATGCAGTAGTCTAAGCCACAGCAACATGTGTCTCATTGGTATAGAGCTTCAGATAGCATGAATGCAGCTTCTGAATCAAAAATAAAAATTACAGCATCTTAAATGAAAAATGTAGTTACAAATTTTATCATGGGAGCACAGAGGCCGTATGAGTTCTATGATTATAATTCACATCTATACTAAAAAATAATTGAATATATGAATATGACAGCCTCTAAGCTCAGTCTAAAACTGATACAGTTTCTTTTTGCTGGTAGAGTTTATGCTTTCACTCAGCTGTTGAGGGAATTAACATGAGATGATATGTAACTGAGAAAAAAACCTTTACCAAATACAAAAGATATGTTTTTATTTGTGGTCAGTGGGCAAGAGGGAAAAATATTATGATACTGGATGTTATCTATTTGACTTTTAAACTATTGCTTTTTAATAATTATAATTTCATAAAAAAACAAAAGACAGGAAATTTATAAGTCCAGAAACTTTATTTACACAATAATTGTCTGGAAATTACACTGAGAAGTATGCTAAAAGATTGCTGATTTGTGAAAATAGATGTCATAATATTCTAGTTTGCCTACAGTGTTAGAAATTATACTGGAATAACCTGATTCACCTTTCTGTATCTCTGCTTGGAGAAGAATTGGAAAGGCTTAGAAATCAATGGAACATAATAAATTGTCATTTTAAAGAAATGTACAATTCTAATTCAAGCAGAAATTGAGAAGGCCTTGTTGATCAGGACTATTCATTCCCTCCTTTCTCACACCATTATGTACATGACATGTGGTTTTAAACTCTTTAATATCAGGTGAAGCAGAATTAGCTACAATAAACTTTTAATTCTAGATTCCATTCCTTAGCTTCCCTCTCGCAGAAACACCTCGTTGGAGGTTTTCATTTCTTAAACACATACAAGTTAATTTTGGCTAAAACCAAAGTTTTGTGTCAAAAATTTACTTTTTCATCCCAAGATCATATCTTAGATGCCACATCATGGCCCCTGAAGGTTTTGATAATAATGGGCCATGACACATCCTAAACACCAGTGTAATAACATATTTTACCACTTTCAGTATGACTATGTTTTGTGATGCTATTAGGGAATGAACTTCACAAGATTTTTCCACAAAGATCAGGATGTAATATGCTCTGTAACTTAATACATAGTCCACAATTTTTAAGATCACTTTGCCAAAAGTAAGTACAATTTTATGTATTATTAAATGTGTAGTCTTTATTTTTCATAATAACTAACTTCATAATGGGTAAAGGAAATTTTGCCATATAGGCCAGAAGTATGATGTCAGCTAATGTAAGCATTTCATTGGTATCCTATTTATCATACCAAGCTCTTGTGAATGACAGAAAAAAAAAGTGCAAGAAATAATGCATAAAGATTCAGTTTTGCAGCACAAGAAAAACAGTTTAGTTTTGACTAGTAACAATGTCACTAGGTTCTGTCGATACGCTGGGGGGAAGTGATGCCATCCAGAGGGACCTTGACACACTTGTGAGGTGGGCTGATGCCAACCTTATGAAGTTTAACCATGCCAAGTGCAAGGTCCTACACATGCGTCGGAGCAATCCCAGGCACAGCTACAGGCTGGGCAGAGAAGAGATTGAGAAGGACTTGGGGGTGTTGGTTGATGAGAAGATGAACGTGAGCTAGCAGTGTGCGCTCGCAGCCCAGAAAGCCAACCACATCCTGAGCTTCCTCAGGAGGAATGGGACCAGCAGGTCCAGGGAGGTGATCCTGCCCTCTACTCTGCTCTTGCAAGACCTCACCTGGAGTATTGTGTGCAGTTCTGGTGACCTCAACATAAAAAGGACATGCAGCTGTTGGAACAAGTCCAAAGGAGGAACAGGAGGATGATCAGGGGACTAAGGCACCTCGTGTATGAAGACAGGATGAGAAAGTTGAGGCTGTTCAGTCTGCAGAAGAGAAGGCTGCGTGGAGACCTCCTAGCAGCCTTCCAATATCTGAAGGGGGCCTATAGAGATGCTGGAGAGAGACTCTTCAATAGGGACTGTAGTGAGAGGACAAAGAGTAATGGGTTCAAACTTAAATAAGGGAAGTTTAGATTGGATATGAGGAATAAATTCTTTAATGTAAGGGTGGAGAGGCCCTGGAATGGGTTGCCCAGGGAAGTTGTGAATGCTCCATCCCTGGAAGTATTCAAGGCCAGCTGGACATAGCCTTGGATGATATGGTTTAGTGTGAGATGTCCCTGCCCATGGCAGGGGGTTTGGAACTAGATGACCTTAAGGTCCTTTCTAACCCTAACTATTCTATGATTATATGAAATGGAAGACATTCATGAACAATGACTTTTTCAAACACGCCAGACTTGGGTGGGAAAAAAAAACCCCAAAAAACCAAAAAAACAAACAATGGTTTTGCCTCTACTTGCAAATAAGAAGAGCAAAGGAAAAAGCTGCATCTTTCAGTATGACCCACTCTAATGCTTCTGACTTATAACGTCATTGTTGTTACATTAAACTCATTCTGCTATGTATTGAACTGCTTTGTACCATTTGCAAAAATCCTGATATATTCACAAAAAATGATCATAGCAAACAAACATGACCCAACATGAGCTACCTACACCTATTAATTTGCAGAGTAGGTTTGGAAACTTTCCTTGCTACTACTTAATATTTTGCAAAAGTCATAAAACCTCCTATTACTTCTATGCAGTGCATGATTGGGCAGATTAAATTCTAAGATAGAAAGTGAATGTGTGAATATGTATTATGTCAACCTACCTTTCTATAAGGCATTTGAAGTCTATCAATGTTTTTTTTTTCATTTCAAAATATTTGTTGGCTTCCTTTGAGCTCTTTCTTTGCCCTAAGTATGCATTTGAAGTGACATCTGTCAGATCTTTTCAGCTGGTTTTATTGAGATTTCAAAATATTAATCAGTATTATTATTCAGATATATTTGTCATTTTGAAAAGAGCAAGGATTTTTTTTAAAGCACTTGATTAGCATATGTGAGCCAAAGATTCACTTGGCCAGCTGAAAATGACAGAGAAATATAATAAATATGAAAAAGGAGAAATGAATCAAGTGACTTATATTTTTGCTGTGCCAAAATTCACCTCAGACTCAGACATAGATTCACTATTTTTTGTCAATGTGCTGTGTTATTCAGGCCTGTTTAAGATCTATGGTACTTTACTGTAATGCTGTGGAAGAAAACTTACCTGTTATAAAAGGATTGTGGGATTTAGAACGGACTCTTAATTGAAAAGACAAAGAATTGGAAAACTCCTGTTTTTACTAGGTTATAACCTACAAGTTTATCAGCATCGAAGGAGTTCATTGAGCTGGGAAAGAAATGCAAAATAGGAGAAATGAAATGTTACAGGGAAGTTAGTTGGTTTGGTTGTATTTAAACTCAAAAATTGAAGCAATACTCATTTAGGCAATACTATTGCAAGTAGAATTGAAGGTTAAAATAAATTGGAGTAGCAGTCATACAACCTGTGAATATGTAATCCAGAAGCAGCTGAAGCACTACAAGTCTGAAAATTTGACCAGGGATCAAAGACACATCCTGGATATCAAAGAAAGAAATGTGACCTCATGAGACTTATAGAGCTCCATCTCAACAAATCCCAAAGCATTGCCATATAACTACAATAAAACCTTCCTACTTTCCAGCTTTTCCTGGATGCTCCCCTTTCCATGGAGATGAAGAAGGAGCAACTTACGGTTAGCTGCATAACAGCATTCTATCATCTTAATGTGGCAGAGATTCCCTGCATTATATTTTAGCATAATGAGTTAATACAACTATGCTAACTTACAGAAGTTGTGCTTCTGGTCACAGACTCAATTAGATACACCAGTGAGAGTAGGGAATACACAGCCATTTTTCCTCAGACATACACATATGCCCCACTATAAATTCAACAAGAGTATTATTAGTGCTAGACAACACAGGATTTCACCTTTAAGTAGTTACATATGTAAGTATGTGTATGCTTAACCAAGTTTTTTTGTCCTCAGCTTTGAAATCTACAGCTTTTTAATAACTACAGCTCAAGTGAGAGAAAAGCAGGAAAAAAATCCTATTTCATGAATTTCCTTCTAAGTTCTAATCCTGAGGTTTATAAGTGTTTCTTAGTGAAAAATAGAGTTAAGGCTTGTACCATGATCTTTTAATGAAAAAAAGTGGAATGTAGCTCTTGTTGTTAAAGTTGTGGCAGTGGATCTGAGGTAAATCAAATTAGATCAAGTTTTGCTTATTTTTTAACATGTGTTATGCATGCACAGTGAAATTCAAAGACCATTAAATATATTACACCATTATGAAATTCTTCAGCGATTGACAAAAAGAAAAAAAAAAAAGCATACACAGAAAAAAACAAATAAGCAAAAACAAACACACACAAAAAAAAAACCAAACCAACCAAACAAACATAATCCCCCTAAAACCTCAAAAGAATTATTGCTTTTGGAAAAAAGATGCATAATTGAACATTATATGTGAATAATTTATACCATTAAGGAGAAACATCATGCATTCCTCAGTGAGCAAACATACTGAAAGAATGGAATTTGATGATGAAATAATATTTCCTTAATAGTAATGCAGGTACACATTGACAGGCAGATACTACTTCATGTCATGTTGTAGATTAAAGCATTTGAAGTCCATCTAAATATCATGCAAAGAGATGGAAAACACATTTTTTTTTAAGCTAAGAAATTTTATGCTCCTCTCAGATTTTCAATGTAGCTTTTTTTTTTTTTTTCTCCTTCAAATTAAGTTCAATTACTCCCAGAAGAGGATTTATGAAGTTGCCAGGTGCTTCTCTGCATTTCTCAGTCAACATTTACTGTTTAAACCATGACTTCAATAGACTACATTTCCAATATTATGAATGGTAACTTAATCTGCATCCTCAACTAACCATGAGCCCAGAAGCAGAGGTTGTCATTTACTTTGAATTGTATCAAATTATGCATCATTTTCTTTCAGACATTCTGTTTCTCATTGATTTAATTCTTTTTTCTTTTGTCATTAGCACAAAAAAAGAGTTTTTACTGATAAACCTCTATATCTATGGAGCAAAACACAGTTATATAACTGAAGCAAATAATTCAACTATACTGAATAATATCTATCTGTTGAAGAAAGAGACATCTAGACAATGCTCCTGTAAGTCCCAGGAACTGTCCTCAGGCAAATATCTACCACCACTGTTAATCGCTGTTAATTGAGTATACACTAGCTAGTGCAAAATCAGTATTTGCCATCAAAAATTTGCCATCAAATCAGTATTTTAAATACCAAAATAATATTCAACTGTTGAAAAATGTTTTTTTTTTCTAGAATACCGAATGTCAATTATGATTCAATCCAGAGTTTGCAGGAATTTCTTGCAATGTTTGTATTTTCAGAAAACAAACAAAGCTGTAATTATAAGTATTCAGGAATGCAACTTCAGTAAAATCCACAGAAACAAGAACAATGCATCTTGTACACTAACAGCACAAACAAGCAAGGTCAAAGCAACATCATGTTAATTTAAGCAACAAGACTTAGCTGTCAAAGTCAGCTGTGAACTACTTTTTACATTGTAACTCTCAGTTTTTATCAGAAATTTTCATAATGAATACCTAAATCAGGCCATAGTAGGCCGTCTTTTCACTAAACTTGAATATAATCGTGTTTGTATTTTCGTGTTTGTATTTTCTGCAAGACAATGTCCTCTGATAAACATAGCTGTACTCTACTTGTCAGTCGACACATACTAAACTCATGTAAATAAATTATCATAGTTGAGACATCATTAACTATGTAATTGCATAGGAATAAATAACTATCAAAACTTCATGGCTTACTAGAAAGCATTTTTCTTTTTTTCAGGGATACTAGTGCTCAAAGAATCTTTTTTTTTTTTTTTCAAAAACTTCTCCTCCATTAAAAACTGTTAAGCCCCAGTAACGAGATCAGTAACGCCGCACTCAGTAACAGTAAATGAAGTGCTGTAAGCTTACATCAGACTAATTAGTCTCAGAGATAAAAATGTAGGGAAAAACTTTTCAGATTGCTTTATGAAAGGCAATTTCCTTAATTAAGCCAACCACTAATTGTTAAATATTTTTCAGGCATTAACTCAGCTACACTGACTGTAATTAAATTTTTATTTTAGTGGTACTTGCAGGGATTAAAGTCACAATCTGCTGAGGCACTGAGGTTAGTTAATATTCACTTCACTGTTACAGCTGTCCTCTATTATGTTACAAAGGACAGGAAAAGAGACAGCAGAATAGGGTGAAGTAATGAGAAAGCTGTTCATTCATTCGAAGCAGTTTCACAGTGTACAGTCTTGTACAAATGGATCTGATCTGCATGACACACAAGCAGGCATTAAATCGGATTTAATTTGATACAATGGACAGCCTAAACTCTTAATGCATTTTTATTTTTATACTTAAGAACTATGTAATGTATCAAAAAATATAATCATGTGATTATCATATGATTCCATTCAAGTGGTGTTTCTTGACTTATTAGCTGTACAGTACTCTGCAAGGACTGTAAAATAGTTCCTGCTAAGCTCTTATTTGTCCCATGTGTGTGTGAAACCCTTCACATTTCTGGATTGTAAATTTTTGTTCTGAGTAAAATATTTACTGGCAAGATCAATGTTTTGAAGATTTAAATTTGGCTTCCTTTTGCACGAGAGCTTCATAAGAGTGCCAAGCAGACGGAGCATATAACCAAGGCCTGAAGTATGCCACAGTTGCCACAGAAGGGAGAAACTGATCTTGACAGATTTTTGTACCAACATTTCACTCACCAGCATGTCCTTTTATAAATATAATATTGGGCTCTGTTTGGTTTCAAGAGAATTCATCTTGCCAAGAAATGACAGTCAGCAGTTGTGCACATCTGTAAAAATGTTCCTCTCCATCTCATGAAGAGTCTTGTACTCTCTTTGTTGTAGATCTTTCCTCCTGGCACAGTCTCAGAACCTGCAGTCACTATTGCTGCCCTCAGTCTTAAAATTGCTAGTATTACCTTACAGGAATTAGATCTAATCTCTCTCTCCCTCTCAAGAATGTGCCAGACAGTCCCTAATTCTCTGACTGATTAATCTCCCTTACTTTCTTGTGGATATGGAGGGTCCCGCTGGGAAAACATTGTGCCACTGGGACACAGAACAGTTAGAAGTATGCCTTGATTTCCTTATGGAAGGTAGAGGTCATGTCAGTTACCCTAAGACCAGTGTCTGGCCATGCCTCAGGTAGTCCATGAGAGAAAAAAGAGCCCTGCATATGTCAAAACATTTGTCATCTTCATCCTTTTCCTTGCCATTTTCTCCTGGTTGTTGTTTCACGAATATTCCAGTTTGTTTAATCATTTGAAACTGTCTTAAATGTTGCACCTTGCCTACTTACCTCTTGGCATCTACTCATCAAGCCATTTCAAACTGAGCAGCTGAGTAAACTCTTAGAATGCAAATGTGCAGAAATACACTTTTCTTTCTGTATCAGGAATAGCATAGCCAGCAGGGCCAGGGAAGTGATTGCTCTGCTGTACTGGACACCAGTGAGGCTGCACCTTAAAATCTGTGCTCAGTTCTGGGTCCATCATTTTAAGAAAGACTTTGAGGTGGAGGTTTAGAAGAGGGCAACAAAGCTGGTGAAGGGTCTGGAGCACAAGTCTGATGAGGAAAGGCTGAGGGATCTGGGGGTGCTCAGTAGTCTACAGGAGAGAAGTCTCAGGGGAAATCTTATCACTTTCTACAACTATCTGAACAGGGGATGGAGTGAGATGGGGACCAGTCTCCTTTCCCAAGTAACAAGCAACAGAACAAGAGTAAATGGCCTCAAGCTGACCAGGGGAGGTTCAGGTTGGATATTTGGGAAGTTTCTTCCCCCAAAAGGTGATCAGGCATTGGAACAGGATGCCCAGGGCAGTGGTGGAATCACCATCCCTGAAGGTGTTCACAAGCCATGTAGATGAGGCCCTCAGTGACATGGTTTAGTGGTGGACTTGGCAATTCTGGTGTAAAGGTTGGATTTGATGACATTAAAGGTCTTTTCCTACCTAGCTGATTCTATGATTTTATAACTCTTAACTGCAATGTCTACCACAAAATTCACTATTCCCATTTCAGTTCAAGGCTTCTGAAGGGGAAGGAGGGTGATGATGTTGGTGGCGTTTTTATAAATATTAGAGAGAACATTATCACAAAAGAATGTAAACTCAGGAGTTATATGGCCACTCCTAAATAAGCATTCAAGGTACCTACAGTCTCTTCCAACTTTCTTCTTCCAAGCACAGTATCTGAGTCATAGCATATTGAGACATGGAATTTCTTTGCTCTTTCTTATAGTGCTAGTGAGACACATTTTCTCCACCAGCTGGTCTGTTTAACCCCTGAATTCAGGAAACAGTACTGCATTTATATCATATGAACACTTGTTAGGACTAGATTTTATCAGTAATCCTGTTTATGCACATTATCACAAATTTTGTGTTTCAGCTAAGTAGCTGAGGGATCACTAAAGAGAATAAATTTATAGATGCAGATAATTTTTTGCAGAATCAAGGCCTGAGGCTGGATACTGGAACCCATAAATTCAGTAGCATTGCCAGGCTTTCAAATAAAATGTGAAGTTGAAAAGAAATAGTCCTTGTTCAAACAAATATTTCTAATAATCATAGTAAGGAGCATGGTAATTTTTCCAAAAAATGTGAGACAGGAATGGATTTATGTTTAGATATATATAAAAGTTTTCCAAGTACAAATGTTTCTCTTTAAAAAGGATCTTTTCACTAGCTATCTAACAACCACGTTGAAGAAAAATGAATATTAAAGACTATATTTCAGAACAGAACTATATAATATAGGTAAATGAACAATAACAATGATAAATTGGGCAATAGAAAAGATTACAGAAATAATGCTTTCACTTATTAGGCATTCATTAAATTGACATTCCAAGGTAATTACTTTAACATTTCTACCTCTGATTCAGCACAGACTTTCAGATCGTTAAACTAGATAGCAAATGTTATGGAGTTTCAAGACTTCCTCTTGCAGACTGCTTTCCCAGAAATACAAGAACCATGTCAAAGCCTTTGCTCACAACTCTTCTGTAGGTCCAAATATACTGGACTGGACAATGAACCCACCAAGAATATTTTTCTTTTTCAAAACATGTTATTTTTATGCAGACTAATAATCTTCACTTTTGTGTATAGACTGAAATAATTTTGAATAGTACAGTAAGAGTAGTAATGAAAAAATATTATTCACATTTATCTCTTATTTGTGTGTATTCTGTTAGTATCATTGTATCATACAAACATAGCCCTTCTTGCTGTTCTTGATGTCCTTTGCCAGACTCAATTCCAAGTAGACCTTGGCCTTCCTTTTATCATCACCTGCATACCTTGTTGATGTTCCTATAGTACTTCCACTTGGCTTTGTCCTTTTTCCACATCCCATAAATTTCCTTATTGAGGTTAAGATTAGCTAGGATCTCCCTTCTTATCCATGCAGGTCACCTGCCCCCTTTGCCTGATTTCTTCATCACAGAGATACACTGGTCTTGGAGGAAAGGGTGCATAAATACTGACCACCTTTCTTGAACTCTGTTCTCTTCTAAAGCCCTGTCCCATGAGATTCCTCTAAGTAAGTCTTTGTAGAGTCAAAATTAGCTTTCTATAAGTTCAGGGTTCTGATCTTGCTTACTGGTTTGCTTCCCCCATACAGAATCCTAAGTTCCACCATCTTGTGATCAATACAGCCAAGGCTGCCCCCAACATTTACGTCTTCAACTAGTCCTTCCTGGTTTTGTAAGTACAAGGTCTAGCAACACACCTTTCTTCGTTGTCTCCTCTACCACTTGTAACAAAAAACTATATTCAATGGTCTGGAGACACATCTTGGACTGTGTGTGCTGGGCCATGTTTTCCCTCCAAAAAGTTTCTGCATGGTTGAAGTCCCGCAGGAGAACCAGGGCCTGTGACCATGAGCTTATTTCTAGCTGCTCATAGAAGGCCTCATCAATTTCCTCCTCCTGATCAGGTAGCCTATAGTAAACATCCACAATAGTGTCCCCCATATTAGCCTGTCCCTGAATTTTCACCCACAGACTCTCTATCCATCCATGCCTGGGTAGAGCTTGATACGTTCCAGTTGCTGTCTCACACAGCCTCTCTAACCTGTCCTTTCTAAAAAGTACATAGCTATGCATGACAACGTTCCAGCCATGTGAGATATCCTACCATATTTCACTACTTGCAGTGAGATCATAGAACTGTGGCCACACATAGATTTCCAGTTCATCCTGTTCATTTCCCATACTGGGCATGTTTGTATGATACAGCTCTGCCTACCATGGGGTGCCAATGCTGGTAAGGTGATGAATGCCAAGACACCAGAAGTCAAGGTATCATATCAGACTGCAACACTTCTGTTCTGTAGAACTGAATGGACACCTGATTCTTTAAATTACCAATTAAATTCTTAAAAATCAACAAGCCTACACTGGCAGAAAAATTGCTGCTTCCTACTAAGGCTCTGATTCATGAATGTGTTAAGACATCGTCTTCTCAAAACTGTGTTACGCTCCTACATAATTTGTCTCCCAGTCAAAATCTAAGCATGTTTCTACTCAGATCCCTGATCATAAATAAAAAATAAGAACATTAATATATGTTTGTAGGGTCAAGTAACCCTCCCAAACACTTTAATTAGCAAATGATTCTTTTGTTGAATTACTTTTGGAATTGCTTTCTCCTGTCTCCTCCCAAATTCATTAAATCGAAAATATATCCTTTCAAGATTGAAAATTTGTAGTTCAGCACAATATACTTGACATGTTCTCTGATTAGGCATCAAGACGTCTTTCTTTTAGAAGCTATTTAATTTTTAGTGACTAGATGGACACTGACTTTTACATCTTCACACATCAGAAAGGAGGTTTTCAGCTAACTTGCAGTATTGATATAGGGTAAGGATGGTATTTGATCATATAACTTTATACCAGGTCATGGAGCTAGAGTTTTAACAGGTTAGCAGTCCTCAGCTGGTAACTGTCAAATATCACATGAAATATAGCAAGTGAACAAGTGCAAAGATATTTTCCACAACAAAGGCAAAGAAAGGGAAAATGTGCTGACATAATTTTGAATGTGAGGAGGCCATTTATTACTGTTTACTGATATCTGAAAGAGGAATGTAAGCTGACTTGCTGCAATTCTTCAGTTGTGTTCTTTGACTGTGTTTCCATAAACAAATCTCCAATTAGCAGTGTCAGCTTCAGCACTTACCTATTCATTTTTTCCTACCTAAAAATAGCTTATCACATAACCCTACAAAAAAAGCACAGCTGATAAAGTGCTATATTGAAAATTACCTGACAAGAGAGTATGGAGGACAAAGAAAGTGGAACATTACTTTCAGTGGTAGCACCCTGGAGGAACTGTCAGTAAGACGACTGACTCAGTGTATGTAAAAATGAAAAAATTAGCCAATAAATGAGCAATTAATTTTCATTATTTCTATTACTAAAGCTTCAGATGACACCCTGTGCATGATGTATCTCTATGTATATATTAAAGAATAGCATTTGTAATATAATCTGGAAAGGAATATTCCATTTCATAGTGCAATAGTCACAGCAGAAAAGTAATTTAATTTCAAAGTCTGCCCAGAAAAAGCAATGGAAGTTATGGTAAAAGTATATGTTCTGATCATAGATTTTTTGCAAGACTTCAGTATAGGGTGAATAGGACTTTGTCAGAAGTCGTGTGATTTTTCATGTATAGTGATCTCTGCTTACTTATCCTACCGTACAACTGTGGTCATCAAAACTTCCAATCTGAACAAGAAATATGTGATGCCTGGCTTCATGCAATGCTTTCACCACTTACTCCTGTTATTTCAGTTTACTCTCAGGCAAAGGGAACTACTGAGAGATTAACACATTGCTGTATCCCTCTTTAGATGCAGGGGTCTATTTCATGCTCAAGTATTTCACCTTTTCTCACTTCTTTTTGTTAGGTGACTATTAGGAAAAATAGATCAATATGCCTTTAACTTCAGTGGCTGCTAAAATGCAGTTGGGACTTGTAAAATCATGCCAAAAAAAAATTTGCTCCAAATCAAGACCTATTACTCAGGTCACCACAGCCAGACTGGCTGTAATTATGTTGTATTTTATAACAGATTTCCATGTAAAGAAAGAAAAAGGAAATTATTTGAATATTTAGTTGGGTATGCAAAATGCAGACAGGTACATTGTGGCTCAAGTCTCATAACAAAGACAATTCCCCCATCTATTCCTCCATGCAATGTAAATGGCCAAACTCATCATGGGTTATGCAAAGCAGAATATATATCATAACATGAGGCTTCATCTCCTGTCATGCCTATGCTGCTGAACAATGCAATAGTCAATGATTTAAAGTATTTTCTCTATTTCTATCACTTCAAATTCAGAATTTAGTCTTCTTATGTCGTGTGTCCAAGCATTGTCTAGGTCCCTAATGATGCAGCCTTTCTAACAAGAATTCCTTAAAAATCAGTAGAAAGACATTAGGAAAGACATTTCTGGAGGATGTGAGAAAGAGACCTGATGTGACCAGCCTGATCACCCAAACTCTTTAACTGAAGAGGACAAATTTTCCATCATGGAGCTGCCAAGAAATCCAGCATCTTTTGTCTGAATAGAGATGGAATTAAGGACTTCCTTTCAGGGAGATGCTTCCCTGTGTAGGTGAATGAATCCCGTATTTCTGACATGAAATCAGGCTCTTTGCATGTTTTTCTATGGTCATCAAAAAAGGAAGACAGGGTTTCAGTTTTAAGCTTTTCCTTTGGAAACAAGAAACTTTAAAAAACATGAAAACTGAGATTCTGCTCAACAACAGAGAACCTTGTTTACATCCCATCCTTCCTTGCTCCTGATATTCGTGTATCCACCTCACCTTTGGTGGCTCTCTGCGACTCATTTGTTCTCTTGATAAGTAGGAACTGACTCCTAATTTTAGGGCACAGAATTAGTGTTCTCTAATAGAGATTTAGATTAGTGAAGTTTCAAGTATTTAAATCACCAAAGAGTAGAAAGAAACACCCTTTGACTCTAGAATGTTTATAAGAGCAACATGAGAATACAGTTTTTTTCCATAACTAAGCCTTAAAGATCTCATTCATTGTGTTGCTCCAACGATACAAAGTTATTGAAAAAGGAAAAAACTGCCTAAAGCAATCAGGATGTGCACAAAGAGGAAACTGGAAGAATGGTCAAATTTATATCAGAAAAAAATGGTTCTCAACTGGTGTAGTTGTATGTTACTCTGAAGTCTATTGATAGTGAGATATGGCCATTTACCCTATTTTAAAAATGAATTAGGAATCTCAGAAAATGGTTTGCTAGAGCATAACACATATTTTCCCCTTTAAAATGCTGTGAGAAAAAACAAATGAGACAGCAGGCTACTGAAAGATCTTGGCGCAACATGCTCAGTCTCTCCAAAGTACTGAGTAAATGCAAGGTTACTACAGTAAGTGCACGTTTCTTATTGGTATCAGAGAAAAGAGATGTGTAAAATCCGTGCAATTTGGTAGGACATACATCACCACTCCCCTTGGGAGTACTGAATCATAAAGCTATATATATAGTATAGTAAATGAATACTTCTCATATTTTCTCTGAGAAAATTCTTTGGAAATCAGTGGGGGATGGGAGACTAATCTCTTATTAAGATAACAGTGTGCAGTTGCTGCAGAGACACAATGTACACTCTTTTTTTTATTCCATGACATTTTATTTTAACTCCCCCTCTCCCCCTAGTGTTTATAGTACTAGTGTTAAATTACAGTAGCACTCTTATGGAAACACATGTGAGATTCATGATTCACATGAATACCAAGTACATTCATTATGATAGTGCTGAATTCCAAATGAGAGCAGCTTCTCTTTTTTCTCTTCTCTGTGTTAACTTTCAAGGCAAGTCAACACATTTCAAACATCCTAGTCTGATTTTAATTTGGAAAACTGTCTTAAATATACCACTACCAAGTCAGATCGATTCAAAGCTGTGAGGAATAAAGGCACGAAGGAGTAGGGGAGGCAGGACTGCCACAGCAAGGAGACATTGTGAGAGAAAAAGAGGTGAAAATGAGAGCCAACACCAGCTCCCCAGGGGTCTGCTGTAATCAGCAGACAAACGGTCTATACTCATGGCCTGTATTCATTCTGCCCCAACGGCTGCCAACAAGAGCCTTCCTATCTGCTTTGAAATACAGTACTGGCCTTCCTCTATTCAGATGCTTCGAAATAAAAAAGAACTGCTGACAAACACTCCTTTGGGCATTTTACACTGCTTTTTAATAGAGTTGCTCAGACAATGAACAAATGAGCAAAAATTATGAACAAATTAGGAATCTATACAAAAGAGTCTCAATCCCAACTTGCTAAAATGTCAGGGTTTATAAAACAAGGACTAGGTTTCATGGGGAATTTTCCTCCCTTTCTTTCTCTCAATTGTTTAAAACCAAAAAGTCCCTTGCTTTTTTTTTTTTTTTTTTCATACTTTAAAATGGATGTTTTCTTCAGCTTGTGAATCGTTTTTTTAGATGCAAGTCTGTGCATGAAAAGGACATTGATATCACACATGCCAAATATACTTACACATTCACCATCTAGATACATTTATAATTTGCGTGGCTCCTAGATATGTGCTTTGGATTGTGAAATGAGAAAATTTTCTTTCAGAATCTTTTATAGGATTTTTTGCATTCCTAGGAGGATTCCACCCTTAATTAACTTCCACTTTAGTGAAACAAAAATATCTTTCTGTTAGTCAAATACCCATAAACATGACTTGCAAATGACTCTATAGCACACAACTGTTCTTTTTTCCAAGTGCATTATTTTTCAAATGTACTTTTACAATGACATACTGTGTCTTGGGCACTACTGAGCTTCTCTGTAAAGTTGCCTCATTTTTCTTTGAACATGTGATGTGTGCTTATGTAAATGTCAAAAAACTGCCCCTTTGAAGCCACATCTCATTTTATAGAGTGGGGAAAATTAGACAGGCTTTTAACACAGAACCAAAATCAGGCATTTCAATAGTCCTGAAGACTCATCATGAAACTAGGTGTTGTTCTGGTTTTTTAATTCAGTGATCCAGATGTATTCAGTGATGGAATGGCAAACCATTTCTGAGATTGCTAATACCCTAGTATACAACTACATGATAGCAGCTACTTACCCATTACTTTCAGCTGTTTTGCCAGTGCTCCATGGCTTAATTATCTATCTGCCTAAAAAAATCCATTTTCCCCTATCCCTCTCTTTCTGCAACAGCAAATTGAAATTTCAGTCAGTTTGCATTAGAATACTGCATCATAAATCTACAGTTTAGGATGAATGATTATAGTCGTAAGTGCCTACTGACGGAAAACATTTAAAATATGCAGCTGTTCCCAGGTAGTTCCAGCTCTGAAGGGAGAGAACATGCAAGCATGGAAATTCATCACCATTTTCTGATCTGGCTGTGATAAAGAGGCATAAAAAAACTCAGCTTGCTTTTCACCTGTGAGTATCCTACTTTTAAGCAGCCTTAAAACCCCACAACAATGTAACCACAAAGGCACCAGGACTTTGCAGAAAAAGTTCCAAGCCAAAGCGTCAGTGGAGCCAGTGAATAAAAACTGTGTGATTTTAGTGAAGGAGATCCCACCTGTGTCCCACCTGCTCATTCTTTTGGATGATTAAGCCCATGCTCACAGATATGAACAGAGAGGAACTTGTTCTAGATGTGTTTTTTTATGTGGTGCATATGTATGAACAGGGCATAGAAAGGGCAGAGCCTGGATTGTAGATAAGAGGAAAATATTTTTTCTTTCCCGTTTTTTAGTGGATGCTGTGCTTTCAGTAGGTGCTGAATTGACAGTCTTGTAGCCTGTGTTCCTACTCAGCAAGAGGAGAGATGCAAAGATCACAGTGAAAACAAAGCTTCCTGTGCCAAAGGCTTCTGCCCCAGATGCGGAGGACTTGTGTTCTCATTTACCATGGTGGCAGGATCCAAAACTCAGTATTTATTTGTTTTGTCCAGCTGTGGGGTACTAATAAAAGTGTGGGTACTAATTGTTAAGGTAGAATACTAGTTCTAAGGTCTTTCTCTTTCCTCTTTAAAGGTAGCATACAGGTAGCAAAGTAGGTGGATAGATAGATAGATAGATAGATAGATAGATAGATAGATAGATAGACAAGCAGATAGTGTGTGTATTTATGTTCCTACTGTTACTACATGAAGATAGCCCCTCAATACCCCAGGTATGGACAACATGCAGTCAGTATCAAAAGCGATTCACAGCTGAAACTTTTTTCACTTCTTATTATGAGTCACCTATATATATCAGTCCCTCTGGGAGCCCTGAAACATGCTGCCATAGCAGAGAGGCTGTAGAGCAGAGACAGGAAGTTCTGCATCCATGGATTTCTTTCAGATAACCACATGGATTTCGAAATCCTGATCCAATGGCTCTTTGTGTGGATGTACTGTGAAATCACTGCAAATAGGAAAATTTTGTTTTCACAATGTGTTTAGTACTTCACTAACAGCAACTTATTTTGGGTAATAATATAGAATATTTGCTCTGCTAGCTATGTCACCAAAATAAGCAAATATTTTATCTACTTTCCAGAAATAATATAAATCTGATGTAAGATCTGTTATTAGAGAATATTGTCTTCCAAATAACTTGTAAGTAATTAACCTACTGATACTAAGGTTACAATGGTTATCTACTGTACTTTTTTGTGATCAGTTCACAAACACTGTAATAATGGCCAGAAGCAGGCCAATTCAGACTCTAATTTATTCAGTAGCACATCCAAAATGCTAGGATTGATATTCAGAAGTGTGTGACACAGTCTGAGGGCAAAGCATAAGAAAAGCATGCTGTCTTTTGGGAAAGAAAACTATTTCGGTAGTGTTAGAGGCAGTGGGAAGTTTTCTCAGGCTCTCCTGGAAATTTACTGCAGGACATGGGGGACAAAAGCCTAGACTTTACTTCCTTGTATCTTTGATGCCTAGAGATGGCAAGCAGTCTTCTTGATGGCCACCACTGATAACAGGAACAATTTCCTAATTTGTACTATGGATTGTCTGTAGCACTGTCTGAATACAGCAGTTATTGCAGGACAGAAATTGAAATGCAATGGCCATGCCACTAGTTTGGTCTCCTGCATCTTTGTAGTCAGCTCAGGGGAGAAATACTGCCACTTTTAATCTCAGCAGAGAAGACAATCTGTTAACAAAATTATGCCAGTCCCTCCCACACAGGATGTAAATGGTAAATCACAGTCAAGTGCTATCAGTGCAGAAAGGATCCATTTGAGAACTGGCCTACAAAGCGAAACCTGCAGATGACTTTATAGCTTCTTCCTTGTATTCAAATTGTCCTGGTGCTTCATTTATTCTGAGCACATCTCCAGGGCAGATGAGAACAAATTGATGAACAGGACTGTGACTGCTGAGGTTGCAGAAGGATTGACATTTTAAAGGTAAACCTGGAGAATTTTCATCCAGAAGATGCAAGAGCTGCTACAGATACTGATACAACTTCTGAAAGATAGTGATGAGTGATGTCTGATGTCAGTTCAAGATGAGAAGCTGCAGCACATCAAAAAGCAGTACACTGAATGTGAACCACCCAGGTGCCCTGGATCTCTTTTTCTGGAAAAATAACATAATTAAATTCTAGGGATGATATCAAACACTCTGTAAAATTTCAGGACAATGAATTTATGATCCAGTCTTCCCATCTATTATGAGGGCTTCAGAGTTGGTGCCAGAACAGTTGCTGAAGAAATAATTTGCCAAGCAGTGCTAGCTGGACAACATAATAATCTGTCCAAGCCCTGGCATTCCTCCTATCTCCTGCGAAATGGATCCTTCAAAGGCATTCTGCGGGTGGTGTGATTCCTCTTCCAGGTGAAGACAGGTCACATTTGCAACTGTACAGAGCTCCAGAAACATTGCTAGTCAGTGTTGATCTTGACAGCAGGTAAAGGGGGAGTCCAAGAGTCCATATGTCCATTTAGAGTAAATCTTAATGTAAGTATGATAACTTTATTTTGTGGATTGGCATCCAGCTTGTGTAACCTTGATTAAGCAGTACCAGGTCAGCTGCTGAATTGCTACTCTGTCATTACCAGAAGCAGTCAAGTTGCAAGGAGATTTGGTTTGGAATAAGCCTCTGAATTTTCAAAAGTTTAAAGCTTAGTTAAATTTCTGTGACAAGAGTCACACTGAAAGAAGAACAACTCAATTCCTTTGTTCTTCCACTCCAGCAAAGTGTAATAATGCAGAGGCAAAGAAAGACAGAATATAGAAAGTGAATTTAACTAAAGCAAGCAATACAGAAATACTGCACTTCAGTTCAGTTGTATATTGCAACAAAGTTTTCAGATAGTTTTCGTTTTATACTACATCTTTTTTTCCAG
Source organism: Psilopsiagon aymara (assembly GCA_024733675.1). NCBI lineage: Eukaryota > Metazoa > Chordata > Aves > Psittaciformes > Psittacidae > Psilopsiagon > Psilopsiagon aymara. The sequence continues at coordinate 32,253 of JANRGW010051541.1, read as the reverse complement.
TCCCAATGCGTGCACAATTGGATTCTTTTTCACTAACTTTGTAAGATGCAGACACCACATTGTACAAAAAGCAAGGGAAAATAAATAACCAGAAGTCAAAATTGTAAATCTCAGGTTGTTGTTATGCAGCTGGGAGAGTTCTTTAACTTTTTAATCTAATAATATTTGAATTATTTGCTTCTCTCATTTTATGATTATTAATCATTTTTTTATTTTCCATTAAACTTCATTTGACTGTGCCTAACATTGATAGTCTGTGGTATTTTTACCAAAGTATGCATGAAAGATCTAGAAAGATTTAGCTATTCTCAGCATGAACATAGATTAATAATTTAAAGAGAACTACTTAAATACATAATTTACTCACTTCATGGCATGATTTCCTAACCTTTGACACTGGTGTTTAACATCAAGCATTTAATGAGAGCTTCCAAAATGAGAACTATGCAGCAGCAAAAGTCTTTGTTTATAAAATATATGAGTTCAAGGGACAGCAAAACTTAAATAGTAAGTACTATTTTAAATCATTAGCCACAGCATGTTTTAGTGGGAAATTTCTTTTCTGTTAGTATTTGTCACTGAATAATGTTTTCCAGGCTTCTGTGTCTGCTTCCCAAATCTTTGTGTTAAGAACAATCAATCTGATTCATGAGCAATATATGCTGATATTGTTCTTTTATAGAAAGTCTTCAATCTATTATTTTTTCTGTTTCTCTGAAGTTTCTTATGAACGAACAGGACTACCACTCCAAAAAGCTTGTAGGAAAAGACAGATTTTCCTATGTCTTAGATTTCTCCTAAAAACATAAAAAAATTATAACAAACATTTTAATAATTAAACAACAATATTTTTATTGCTTCAATGAATTAAAAAGATTTACACTTACTCTTGTGGATCCCATACCTAGTGTCTACAAGACTGCTCTGATAGTTTGATTCATCAATAAAAGATAAATAAGACTTCAGCAGCTGAAAGAAGAAAGCTGTTATCTGGAGAGAGCAATATTTTCACTTCTGTTGTGCTTGCTTACTTTCATTTTTGCTTGCTTACTTACTTGCTTTTCTGTTGCTTTCCCTATTTTTAATACTCACACTGCTGAGTCAAGGTTAAAGAGCAGCTGGCATCATCAAGGCTTTCCAGTCTCATTTTGTGGCTTTTCCCTGTTTCCACTCTTGACACTGATCCATGCATCAAATAATGGGTTTTGAACTATGCAGTCATGGGGATTTCTCCAGAGGGCAAAATTAGTTCTACACATGAGCCCCCAACTCTCCCTCCCATTTCTCCTGCATTTTAGTAGCATGCTCAGAATGATTCATTAGAAAAATAACTTAAAAATACATTTGATAAAATAGCATATTATCGTAACTTTTCCTGTCAGTCATCCAATTAGAGCATACCATATGTAAATCTTATAACAGAAAGAATTAGCTATTTTTTTAAGTAAACTCACTTTAGCATGAAGCATAGGTGCTTTAAAATGGACTGCCCTTTATAAGCTCCAGTTTATGAAGCAGATATCAAGAGTGGCATGGACTATGGGCTTTTCCCATCATATCCAAAGAGTTATTTAAGTTCATAGTTAAGTGATCAGAAACAAAAAACTCAGAATAATCATTTAAATATCAAACTGATACTTGGTGATGGGAAGTTATACTGAACAGAACAGAATTATGCATATGTGTAGATGACTACATGTATAGGTGTTTTTCAGAATATGAGGCTTCAGATTGCTTCTGAAACACAGCAGTCAACAGTTTTGCTGTTTCAGGCAAAGAGCTGGAGCACAAGAGCACTAGACAGCTTAAGCTATAGGTACTCTCAGATCAAAACCAGCAACTGATGAAAGCAGAAGTTAATTTTGTGATATACAGAATCCTATATGGAAAAAAATATTCATTTTGCATTCGTTATATGTTTTGCATGGGTACTGACCAAAAAATAAATAAATAAATAAATAAATCAGTAGAATGGAAGACTGGAGAAAGAAAAGAGGGAGCCACCAATGACATGTTATTTTAACTAAATAATGAGACTGAATTTCACCAAAGTCAGGGGAAGAATACTAATTCATATGACAGTGGCTTTCTTATTTGGTAAATCTGAGATTTCTTTATTTAGTAAATTTGCAGGTTTTGCAGCTGAAGCCTGTTGAAATGGGATTAGACTGAAATAGAACACATTTTTAGCTATATTGCTATTATAAGTAAAGCAATAATGTTGATAGGAGAAAAGGAGATCAGAAGTAGAAAAAATTTTGACCTGAAACCATGTAGATGGAGATTATATAAATATAGAGAAAAGCTTCGTTTAAGAAGCACCAGCAATACCAAGGCGCCTACATCACTTTATAGAAGTCTTGCAGCTAACAGGTGCAGTTCCATTATCAGCCAAAAAAAGACTTCAAGAAACCAGAAGTTACCCATCATTTCATATAGGACAATACTAACATGACTACTGGCTTACTAAAGATGCTTGTAAAGAATACCGGAAGTGAAAAACTACACTTGTAGGTGAGGAAGACTATTGGAAAGGATCATTCCATTAAAAATAAAGATTATCTCATCAATGCAGAGGAATCCCTATAGGCAATAGCAAAACCAATGTCTCCTTCACAGTCCTGACTATTTTTTGTGATGTAATAATTTGTTGTTGTTGTTGTTTCTTTCCTAATCAGGATGTATTCATTTCCAGAGAACAATAAGAGCAAGAAGGCAAGATAAATTCTACCCTTCTCAAAAATTTTTGTTCATGACAACGTGACCATAGTCATATAAATTGTTATTGCTTTTTTAGTAATGTATGCTCTTCCTGCATACAGTGGAAATGAATAGTTCTAGAAAACAATTTTTAATCTTTTTTACACAAAAAGATAGGTGCTGGATATTTTTAAATGGAACTTTGACTGCCTCTTCTTTGACTTGGAGTGATTGGTCCATGGGTCAAAAATTCAGTCTTCTTGGTTAAGACTGCATCAAAAGACTGTCAGCTGTGAAGGTTCTTATCAACTCATTTTAAAGGAGGACAAACCGATCTTCTGATGGTAATGACTCTTGTTTCACTGGTGACTTACTTAGAGTTGAGTCAAATCAGTGACCCAGAGGGAAAGTTTCCATAAACCCTTAGCAGTTCACTGAACCATTCAGGACTTCAGGGAGAAAGGGAAGGGAAAAAACAGCCTCAGAAAAAGGCTTAAAATTTGCAAAGGTTTTACTCAGTTTATTTAGATTTTACTAAGCTTTATCTGGCTTTATCTACTGTACTGACAAAATTCACTACTCCAGATTCCGTAAGTGACATCGTAGAATCATAGAATCACAGAATAGTAGAATTATAGAATAGGGTTGGAAAGGACTTTAAGATAGTCTAATTTCATCCTGCCTGTCAGGGGCAGGGACATGTTCCAATAGATCAGGTTGCTCATCCAGCCAGGCCTTGAACCCTGCCAAGGATGGAGCATTCACAACTTCCTTGGGCAATCCATTCCAGTGCCTCACCACTCTTGCAATAAAGAATTTCTTCCTTATATCCAGCTTAAATATCCCTGTTTAAGTTTGAACCCATTGCCCCTTGTCCTACCACTACAGTATCTGATGAAGAGTACCTCTCCACCATCCTTGTAGGCCCCCTGCAGATATTGGAAGTCTGTGGTGAGGTCTCACTACAGTTTCTTTTCTCCAAGCTGAAAAGCCCCAATTTCCTCTTCTTTGTCTTCATACAAAAGGTGCTCCAGTCCCCTTATCAGCCTCATAGCCTTCCTTTGGTATTGCTCCAACAGCTCCATGTCCTTCTTATGCTAAGGACACCAGAACTGCACACAATGTTCCAAGTGGGGTCTCACAAGAGCAGAGTAGAGGAGCAGGATCACCTCCTTTGACCTGCTGGTCCCATTCCTTGTGATGCAGCCCAGCACACTGGTGGTTTCTGGGCTGCAAATGCAACTGAAGGCAGCTCATGCTCAATTTTTCATTGGCCAACACCCCAAGTCCTCCTCTGCAGGGCTGCTCTCAATCTCTTCTCTGCCCAATCTGTAGCTGTGCCTGTGGTTGCCCTGACCCAGCTTTAGGGCCTTGTGCTTGGCCTTATTTAATTTCATGAGGCTGGCATTGGCCCACCTCTCCAGCTTCTCAAGGTCTCTCTGGATGGCATTCCTTCCCTCCAGTGTATCAGCCGATCCACACAGCTTAGTTCATTGGAAAACTCAGTGAGGGTGCATTCAATCTCACAGTCCAAGTCACTGACAAAGATGTCAAACAAGACCAGTCCCAACAATAAACCCTGAGAGACATCACTGGCCACTGGTCTCTACTTGGACAATGAGCTGTTAATCACAACTCTCTTCATGTGTCCATTCAGCCAGTTTCTTGTCCTCTGGGTGGTCCATCAATCAAATCATCTCTCCAGTTTACAGACAAGGAAGCCATGCAGGACAGTGTCAAATGCTTTGCACAATTACAGGTAAACAATGTCAGTTGTTCTGCCCTTATCCATCAGTTCTGTAGCCCCATTGTAGGAGGCCACCACATGTCTCTAATTCCTCTTGTTTATTCCTCATACTATTGGCATTTGTACAGAGGTATCTGAGCCTAGCTCTGAATAAAGCAGACTCATTGACTGGAGCAGCTGAAGTAGCTCTGCATTGCTCTGAGCATTCACTGCAGGTGCTGGCATTCAGCTGGTAGGGTCAGGATGGATCTGTGTCCCCTCCCCCAACAACTCTATTTTAAAGCCATCTTCACCAGTCTGGCAAGTTTCTATAGGTTCTTAATGCAGTGACAAATATAAACATTGCAAATAGAGATGGATAGAAGCAAAATACATGTTAAAAAAATTCTCCTTCAGTTCATGAGGCTAAGCATTTTAGAAACAAATAACTACAGCCCGTTTGAATGTTTTGAAATATTGAAATGCTGAAGCATTCATATAAGCAGAAGAGGAACCTCTCAAATATTCCTGCATATTAATTTCACTGTCATGTGTGGACTTTTTTCATTTTAGTGCTGACATTAGCCTTTCATCTGAAGTAGAACATGCATGTGTATATACGCGCTCATATGTGTCCACAAATAAATGTTTCTACTGTACCACTGGAAACAGAATCAGTGGGTTTAGTAAACTTGCAAATACTGATGGTTATTATCACTCAGTAATAAATAGTAATACATAGTGTATGATGAGCTAATTTTTCCTTCATTTATTTCTTCATTATAATTATTATCAATTCTCTCTTAGATGCCAAGTAATTTCTTTTAGAGAAGTTAGTTCTTTTGTTTCTTATTTTTCTATATGATCTGCCATTATAAGTGTTTGTCTATAGTGACAGCACTGTTTTTCTTGTTACCTCATTTTATCTAACCCCATCATTTTCTGTTGTCTCACAAAACTTTTCTAAACTTCATATAGAAGCAAAGGCTAATTATGAAATTAGACTTTGAAATTTTGTATTATTTGTTAGTTCCTGCGTTGATTTTTCATTTATAACACTGCGCCAACTGGCAAGGAGCTGAAGTTATTAACAATCAGTGTCTTTCTCAGATTTGTTTCTCTCTATTATAAATTAACTCTCTGGACTTTTGGATTTCAAAATCCTGGTCAAGACTGCCAAGATAATTGCTAAATTAATCAAACTTGCCAGAGTCTGTGAATATACAGGTGTATTTCAGTTTTAGGAGAAGAAAATTAATAAAGTAATCCAAAATATATATATTAAAGGATTTCTTTCATTGACCACTAAGGTCTGAAAGGCTTAAAGCTTCATGTTTTTAACAGTAATCTTCAGTAGGAGCCCCTAAAACCTGCAATTTTAGTTTTATATTTTAGGTAAAAAGAAAATCAAACAATCCACTTGATATTTATTCTAATAAAAGTTTATTACTGACCTCTTCATCTGTTCTATAGGCTACTGTTAACCTTGTCTGCAGGAGGGTGGTGATTTTGATAGTTATTATTGTTAACTGCCTTTGAATGCAGCAGTCTCAGACCACTTACTCCCCAGTGTACCGTATGGCTCAGACTTTTCCAAATGGGAAAATGATGAGAAGATGAAGAAGATAGCAGGTCATTCTTAAGGCAGCCTTGAGGAAATTGCTGCAAAATGAATCGTACAGGACTGCAGTACTTTATCCAGTATTTTTCTGTTTTAATTTATCAAGCCAAAGCTTGTTGACGTGAAAGTGAATTAAATGACTGTGCAGTATGCTCTAAGAAGCCAGCTCAGCTGGAAATAACGAACTAGACCCAGGAAGTACCCTGCACAATGGTGCTCTCCGTAACATTTTATGTTTATCTACTACATGCTCAGATCCCACCAATAATTTCAGCTGTAAAATAAATGAAAAATCTGGTCCATAAAATTTGCCAACAGGTTTTTTATTGCTTATCATCAGTGAAATCTAACTACTATTACCGTTATTTTCTCACCTGGCTATGCAGATTTACCACATATTTGCCTATATAATGAACTAATTCATTTGACGCAGATATCTTTGTAAACAAAGGGAGTACATACAAATGGGCACAGCATTGCTGTTAGTAAATTTCAAATTATAGTCCTAATCTCCTAAGCAGGGGAAAGAAAAAAAAAAAAAGGAAGAAATATATTTTTTCCCATAGTCATCCACTCTTTGAAATCTTCCCTAATTTCTGGCAGCTGAAGTTACATCATCTTTGTTCAGGTAAGATATGTTTAGGAGTCATGTTAACAGCATTTCAAACTGCTCTGTTTTGTTTTTTGCATCTGAGTCTTCCAGAGTTATTGTTTCAAATTCTGTGGCTCTGATAGCTAGAAACTATTTATAGCAATGATCTTGCTGTTCATTGTAATACTGCTTCATGGGTCCCAGTGCTGTAAGTATGAGAACCACACAAAATGCTGCACGATAGAACCACTGGAGAAGAGCAATAAAATACAACTCTGAACAATATCCTTAGGGTTAGGAGAACAAATACGTTTCACCTGCTTTTCCTTCTTACACTGTAGCTTTCTGTCTTTGCAGAAACCAAGGAAAGCACAAAACAGTGGAAGAGATGATGAGTACAGCCCTTTGCTGTATGGGTTACGCTGGTATTAGTGTAATGTCTGAAGGAAGCAGGAGAGTCTTGGCAGTGGCCTTAGAGAGGTCTGCACTGTATAGTAGAAAGGTTGGTGAAATAACTCATACTTTATTTTGTGTAATATACCATATGAATATAAGCCAGCCTTGAACAGAACTCACATAAATGAGACTGCACAGATTGACAGAGGATCTGTATTGCTCCTAGTTGACAAAGGCAGGAAAGAAACAGTCTCTTATAACCTAGGTCAGCAGATTTGTAGTTGATTACTAGGCCGGTCCTGGCAGGTAGCTGCATTTAATTTTGACATGATTTCTGATTGTCATGAATTGCTCAAAAAGAGAAGTGTTAAGTAGTTTATTAGCAGTAGTTTATAAACTGTTAGATAGAATATTTGTCAAATTGTGTCCATCTATTTCATACAAAAAACAAACAAACAAACAAACAAACAAAACAAACAAAAAAAAAACCCAACCAAAACAAAACAGAGAAAGAAATTGGAATTTAGTGTTATAAGCAAGAAAATTATATAAAAACTTCACTCCTGAGAACTTGTTCTAGATGTTCTATCACATCCTAGGTACTAGTATGTGACAAAATATTTTTGCTCTTGGTGCTATTATATTTGTGAGATGTAGGCTTTTGTCTCACCCACAGAGATGATAGGATGACACTTAAATTGGAAAGTGACATTGCTGGGAACATTTATGAATAATTTAGTATATCCTCCCCACTCATCTTTTTATATGTTCTCCAATTCATTATTTTATTCATTATTTATCAAGAACTGACATTGTCCTGAGAGCTGTACGGAATAAAGAACACAAAGTCTTTGCCCTTGTGTATCTTACGCAATAAGAAACATAGAAAGCTCTTTTCCATCATGCTTATAAGATAATAAACACATTCTGGCTGTGTTCCAGACTTTTTCCTCTCTTGGAGTTTGCCATTGCTAACAAATATAGCAACAACATTAATAATAAAATAACTCAGCATGAATGCTCTTTTAAACTTGGCTAGCTTAAAGGTTCTTCTTACCCTCTGAGACTTTCATATCTTGTTCTAGTTTCTTTTTCTTCTTATCATGTTGGACTGAAGGTAGCATAGCCAATAGAAGTCCATCTGTCTTTCAAGGGATCTGAAACTTCTTGCCCTTTTACAAAACAACAGTATTCCTTAATATTCCTTGATTTCCTTAATTGCTCATTTTTTTCTATCTCTTTTTTGGGGAAGTTTGGATATTTTTGGGGTTTGGGTTTTTTTTTTTTTTTCCTTCATTTGCTCATGTATATCCAATTCCTTGTGACCAGCTTGATTGAAAGTCTTTGATTGGAGAACTATTGCACTATAAACCTTCATCCTCTAGTCAGTCTGTAACACAAATGTGCGAAGAGACAATATAGACTCTTTGTGCAATTTGTTCCTACCGTACCTTATTGATACAGGATTTACTTGCTGATTTTTATTAATTTAGAAACCCTTGTCCTAATATATCTTTTATCTGTGTTAACTTGTGGGACACGAAACATAGGACCAACTTTATCAAAAGACATAAAAAATCCTGTTTAGGCCTAAGTAATCACTTACTGCTTGATATGAGGCTTTTAATTCCTTTATTACTTTCTAATGAAAGATAGGATGAATTTTATCTTTCAGGATGTCTGTTTTTCAAGTATGTGATTTTTACCAGTTCATATTCAGACAGTTTCTGATCAGTCACAGAATATATTGAAGATGTACTCACAGTGTACACCTTGGCGTAACATGTGCACTTCCCTATAAGACATTTACTTTTGAAATAACTGATGCCTAAGGAAAAATATTCCATTAGAGACAGTGATACCCGTGTGTTCCACCTGTATGCCGTGTTTTTTTCCTTCACTCATTACATTTCCTGCTGGAAATCAGTCTTTCCTAGGATATCACAATATTTTCTACAGTAATTATGATGCTGCTTACACAGACTTTGCAGAAGACTAAATGAGAATTTGAAATCAAATTAGATTTAATCTTGAGGGCAATATATACCTGAGATATGGATACAGAGTATTTGACAACTAATTTTTTTTGAAACTTCTATTATGAAAAGAGAAAAAGTTGTCTCCATTTTCACCCCAAGCCTGGCATTGCACAAGTGCACACATAGGAGGAATCAAAACTGCAGTTGCACTTTTTGCCAAAAAAACCCTACCAAGCTGTCCAACGGCAACAAATCAGTGATGGAGAGTAAGACACAAAATGCTGGAAAGCAGGGATTTGCAGGGCCCAGAGTAGTAGGCAGTCTCAGTGAAATGAGACAAGATGAATGTGTGTGAAGCCTAATTATCTGAGAGTGAAAGGTCATCAAAACCAATTTGCAACATGATGTACAAAGGTCATTACCTGACTCAAATTTTCTATGCCCATTTAAAGCAATAAAAAATAAAGTGGTTGCTTTAATAACTATGATTACTAAAGAAAAAAAGGCATATCATTGAGCCATCTGTTTGAACATTTGAACTACCTTAGGGTTTATTTAAAACATTGCAAATAATGAGAGGTGTCATTTTTTTAGAGGACAGTGTTTCTGAAACAAACTCCATTCATTCTTAGGGTCTATCATGCTGGCAGAATTGAAAACAACTCTCTAAAATTATAGTCCTTCAAAATCAACAGTTTAATATTTGTAATTTGTTCCTTTTTTATTGCACATGACTTCATTATTATTTTTGTCTCAATTTATGGCTCAAGATAGACTATAATCCATCATTTTCTTATCTGTGGTTAAACTGCTTACTCAGGGGTGCAGATTGCCTGGTTTGTTTTGCCTATTTTGTTATAGCATCTCAGTGATCAAGCTCCAATTGTGTAAGTGAACACAGATCTTTACAGCCAGCAGAGAAGACAACAGCAACATCTAAACCTAAAAGAACACTTAGAAATCTATTTATGCTTCTTCTAAAGGTAATATAATCCATAGTGTAATAGGAAAATGAGCAGATCTCTCAGAAGAGGATGGTTACCACAAGGTTTTGCTTATGAAGCCTTTTGTCAGTTAGCATATCAGAGATAGGAAGCCCATACATAGAGGTGTGATCCCACAGGAATCAGTTGCCAGTCTGAGCATGATCACTCAAAATATGTGAAAATTACGCATTAATTCCCTCACGTGTTTGCTTTTTTTTTTTTTTTTTTTTTTTTTTTAAAGCATAGACTCTCTCAATCTCCTATGAAGAAAAAACACTTGAAGTAGATGAAGGACCCAGCTGGTTATGGAGTGGAAATTGGCCAGTGTCCAGTAACTAAGTACCTTTATGCAGAGGTATATTTTTTCAGCTTTCCCACTTTGCATTGTGTTTTCCAGGGCATTAGAAGATCACATGAAAAGGAAGAAAATAGATTTCCTGCCCACACAGGCAGCAAGCCTGCAAGTGTCGCTGTGCCAACAACCCTTCGGCACAGGCCATCCTTTTGCAGGCTATGCAGTGGCTGCTTGCAGAGCCCGCAGCAAGAACAGCACATCATGCTCACAGACACTCCTTCCTCCAGCACCTCTATAGACACAGTCTCTGATATCTTGATACCTTATGTGTATTCTGTTTCACCTCGAAAGGGCAACAAAATAGATGCTGAGAAACTTGTTACTTTCCCACCTAGTATGCAGCCTCTGAAACCATTATGTTATTCAATATTAATATGCTAATAACTGTAGTCATCACCCTTCAAAAACCCTAAAGAACTGTTTCTGCCTGTATTTTCTTCCAGTTTTCTTTCTTCTTCTTTTTTCAATCTTCAGCTCAAAATTTATGCCCTAATAAGATGCTGCTGTAATTTCATTAACATCTTTCTTCTTGCACAAATTAAAAAGAATGAAGTTGTGCTTTATTTTCCTTCAAAGACCTTTTTGTGGATGAGGTGACCACCACAGGATATTTCCCTTAGTGCCAGTCAAGGAAATCTTCCTGCCAATGAGATGAGATTCAGCATTGCTAATGGGAAGATAAAAATACTTAGTGTTTATTTTATGATTTGCTAATAACGAGGCAGGCTGAGAGGGCAGTTGGTTGAATGCACTTGGAATAACAATAAAAGCAGGGCAGATGCTGAAAGATATTTTTCATGTTTCTTCCAATTAATGTTCGTTTGCCCTTTCTGTGCATTTCCTGAATTAGTGTAGCATTCTCTGAAGGTAAATCAAGCTAATTCTCCCCTCATGACAGGTATATTCTTGATGATACTCAAGGAATATTTCCAGCCTTGAAACTTGGCACCCATGAAAGGGCTGCCCTGGACTGGGTTTGCTCTAGGTCTCAGGCAGAGGTTGACTGCTCTGCTGCTACACCCAGAGCCATCTGAGGTGAGCTGCAGCTCTGGGCCACATAATGGCTGAAGGTGTTGTGCCGGACCTAATACCAGACTTTTGAAAGACTAATGTCTTCTCATAAAATAACTCTGCTTGGATATAAGAATTCATGAACCCCTAGCTAGCTTAGGTCACCATGCTGCTGGCAGCAAACTGTTGAAATAGGACTATGCTTTGGGCAGGTAGTGGTGAAATCACTGTGGTGGATTTGAGTTATGGTCTCAGTATCAAATAGACAGTGACAAATAGAGAGCCGAATGGGAAAAAAAAGTTGTCTGAGTGAACTCAAATCAAATGGGACATGATCTCACCCTCATTGATGCTGTGAAAATTAAGTTCTCATGTTGATTGAAGAGTACTAGAAAACAAAACTGCAACAGTACTTTCTATATCATAATGCATTAAAGCTCTGTGAGTGTTTTGTTTTGGTTTTTTGCTTGGGCTTTTTTTTTTTTTTATGGGTTTTGTTTTGGCTTTGGTTGTGGTTGCCGGTTTTTTTCAGGAGGAGATTTTATTTTTATTTAGTTTGTTGGGGTTGGTCTTTTTTGTTTGTTTGGTTTTTTTGGGGTTTTTTGGGGTTTTTTTGTTTGTTTTATTTTGTGTTTTTTTTTTTTTGTTTGTTTTTTGTTGGTTTTTTTTACAGATACTAGCTGTACCTATTACTAAGTACTAATGAGCTGCAGTACCTGTACCAAATTAGTATCATTATAGGGAGTAGCAGTGTATCTAATTTCCCTTCTGATAGAGAGCAATGGGAGTTTTGCGTCTGAATTTAAAGATTATTTCAGTTTACTTATTTACAAAGCAATGCTATAAATTGTAAGTTTTGAGTGCCCCAATTACAGCTGCAGAGGTGACAGCTTAATTTTGACGCTACAGCAATGAACCAGTCTTTCCTATCAGCTATGCAAATGATCAGCTTTATGGAAATGACAATGGTCAGTGCTTGGTCAACTTCAATTGGCTACTACTAGGGCATGAACATAAGAGTTCAGTTATTAATGCCAAGATTAAGTGGGATTTCTCAGTAAATATTATATAGTATCCTGATATTTAACCCCCATGATATAGCCTGGACTCTAACCTCCGTTTTTTTCCTTTGTCTCCAGTTTTAAGATTTCCCTTACACCTTAGAAAATAAATTTTCAGTCTAAAGAAATTTTTTTTTACCAGCATTTGCTTATGTTGTGCCTCTTTTCACTCCTTGTCTGCTGACTAGAAAGAGTCTGTATTTCTCTTGTCTCTGGACAAAATTTGATTCTGCATAGATCTCATCAGGTTTACAACCAGTTTTGACAAAACCAAAACATTTTGCAGATATCTTAAGATTTTATGTTTGTCTTCCTGTTTGAAGAGAAGTTAGGATTGCTGCTGTCCTTGAAGTGGAAGGACTTACACGAACGCTAATTTAACTGACTCACTGCTTTTCAACTAAGGTCACAGTGTTACTTCCTGTATCCTGTTTTCTGGTCCATTTCAAGCTTCGCATCAATTGTTGACATGGAATTTGTTGATGAACCTACCCTAAGAGGACCATAAACCAATTTGTGGAGCAAATTAGAAGGTTATGAAAGCAATGACATACCCAGTGATTTTCCACTCTCTGCCTTGGGTATGTATCTTAATTTCCAGATAGCTGCATTACAAAATGAAAAGAGATAATAGCCACTGTGTTCTTTGTGTTCCCCTCCCTCCCTCTGTTAGATTTCAGTAGACTGTTCAATAAAAGAAAAAAGGAACACTATTCACTAGAAAACAGTTATTCAGGTTCAATAATTTGTACTTTATGCCATATTGTAATGGTGAGTGTAAATTTTCCTTTGAACCATGATTTATTAGCACTTTTTTTCCACAGTTACATCAAAAGACTCTATAAATAAGTGATGTGCTCAGTCTGCCAGCTCTTACATGCATACCAATTACCTCTATTGGTTTCAGGACACGTAGTCAATACTTTAAACAACCCAGATAGTACTGCAAACTGAAATATTCAACATCTCTGTCTTGGTATGCTGTCACCATGCAGAGAATGATTATAATTGGTAATTAGTTTCACTGATGGTAAGTTGAGTGGCATGATTCATTTCATATCCATGCTTATGTTAAACTCAATTAACATTCTAACACAGTGTATTTCAAAGACACAGACCTAATCTGAGGGAACAATGCAATTATTTTTCCAATGTTCAAAATTCTCATCTCCATCAAGAGAACAATTTGAAGCACAAAAAATCTATTAATACTGTAGCATCTTACAGTTTTGCTTGCTAGAGGAAGAGGGGATGAACATATATCTTCCATCTCAAATTCCTGTTGTAAGTGGGGAATGCCAATGACATGGGAAACTGCAGTGAAATTAGAAATACGAAATGATCAAGGCTTTCATTTGTGAGTACACACTGCTGTATCAAAAGACATGATATGTATTATGATACTGTGAACTGGAAAAGGCTTAATTCTTTTTTTTTATATATATATATATACTGCTCTCTTCAGGGTAATTTTTATTGATTAACTACAACACTTTTTCAAATTCCACATAAAAAATGAGTAAATAAAATCATGTCAAGAAAACTAATATATGTAATCTTTTTAGGAGAAATTAGTAATTTGAAGAAGGCAGATGAAGGCTGCAATGTAGTGAAACTCTTAATCACTGAAAAAAATCACTTGCAACCCCACACCTCTCTGATGGGTTGTGCATTTCTCCTAATATCCTTAATATCAGCTTGTGATAATGAAGCAGCCTTCATAACACAGAATGGAAGTGATAAAATACACAAAATATTTTTTAAACAAACAAACAAAACAACTCTAAGTGGTAGACATTACATAGCTTGTCTAAAGTAGTCCTGTTCCACCCATGGTTAGTTTGCTGCATTATTGTACAGCTGGTCACAACTTGCTGGTCCATCTGTCCTGATAGAAGTGATAGCATTTTTCTGGCATGTATTCTACACATGGGCTCTTTCATATGCAGTAGCTGCATGGTTTTGTCACATAGGTATTCCATCAAGTGACCTATGTTCTTAAGTCATAAAATCACATAACATTTGAAACTGGAAGAGATTCTGGATTATTCGGTCTGACCCCCATGCTGAAGTTGAGTCAGGTAGAGCAGGTTCCCTAGGACCATACCTAAAGAGCTTTTAAATATATCCAAATAAGTTGTAGGAAGGAGAAACACCGCAGCAAGGTATTCTTTTCCTTCTTACAGAAAGTTTGATTTGGTTTCTTCTGGGGAGTGCAGGGCAGCAAATGCTGAAAACATGAAAAAATGACTGCTCTGATAAAAGGAAGATATTTTTCTGCACTCAGAAAGTGTACAAAAATAAGATAACCTCTACATTGATTCTTTTGAGATAGAAACACATGTCATTTGGTGGCAGGTAAGATTGGTTGAAGTTAAAAATTAATGTAACCATATTTTTCTTGAAGATTTTAATCTTCCAAGTCTGCAAAACTGGTCTGGAGCAGTTTTGGAGCAAAATTGTCAGTTCTACCATAGTGAAACATTTTTATGGAATAAGGAATACATCTCCGTGTTATTGTTAATTCATCACAAAATTGTCAGGATAAAAATCCCTTACCTGTTTGTGGAACAATCAGGAAGTTCCTAGTAGCTTTTACTAGGAGACTCAGATCATTATCCCAATTGACTTTTCTGATATTCAAAACATGAAAAATCATCAGTGAAGTAACTGACCTCAGCTGTAAGCTCTTTGAGCATGACTGCATGAAATAAAATGCAGTGGAGTCCTTTCAACTAACGAATCCTCAAAACTTGACTATGGACTCAATGGAGCATGTTCTAATGAAACTTGAACAAAGAATGACATGACTAGTTTCTGTGTCACAACATCTTGCCACTGTGAATTTTTTTGCATGTTGAGCTGAAATTTGGAAAGAACACAGAACACTCCCTTTTCTATCTGGAAGAAATGGAAAGATGTTTTGCTGTTCCATATTATCAAAAAGAGTGGAACAGGATATAAAAAAAAATTCATATCTTTACATCTTGAGAGGAAGACCGTATTGTAGCTTTCTGGTAAGTCAGAGGGGTTTTTAACTCAATTGTTTTTGAGAGGGGCTAATAATCCTGATGTCACATCTGACCACTCCATTTCCTGCAAAAGCAATATATTCCACATGGTAAGAGTAATTCTTTAAGCAGTTACATTTACACAGGCCACATTTCTTTTTATCCCAAAAATGACTTGCAACAACACTGCATGGTATTTTGGCTACAGGGCTTATTAATTAAATATATTCTTAGAAGGACTCCAGGCAGCATAGCTCTATTCCTTGGCACCTGTTTAGTATGTACAGTTCATTTTGTCAGTGGCAGACTGTCACAGACTAAATTCAGTTTAACAATTTTTAGGGTTTTTTTCCATTTGTTTACTTCTGAGAATGTCTGAAGACCTATTTCTCTCCCTTGATATGGCCTTCATCACAGTAGGAAGAAAATGCATTACATACATTTTTGTGCAATAGGCTTATAATTGCTGCATACTTTAGTATTCTTGTGGCATATTTCCTTTAGTTCAGGAAACTGAATCTGATGTACTATGTGAATGCTATTGAATTCTCTGAGTAGCCTTATTAAACTATTGAAACAGGATCTTAGAATTTGGCAAAATTTTTATTGCTATAATGACAATTAGGAAATTATTAAAAGCATAATAACTTGTGTGATACCTTCTGTACTGATGTTCTGACAGTTCTTATTATTTAAAAGCTCCAGAATTGCTTTTTAAGTTGCAGATGCATTCACATTCAATGACCACTGCAAATAATAATAAGAAAGAAGACATTGCCAGCAATCTCTGTCTCGAGCCCTTTCTCCCTCTCCTTAATTTCTCTTCAAACACCGAAATAGGACAATTTGTATTCAATTCATGTTTATGGCTTAGTTTATTTGATAGGCTATATCTTATATAATATAATGACCTAAGATAACAAAAGAGATTACAAGAAATATTAAAAATGCAGTAGTGATTATAAAATTATTATAATAAAACATTTCTAGTATCACACAATTTTATCCATAAAATGAGCTTGCTTCTTTCTTAAAAAAACAACCTTTGAGGGTCAGTAGCCTCATTCTATCAGCCTCATCTTTCATTTCCTTTTTGCTTTTATCATGGTCTGTATTCATAAAAAATATAGGAAATAATAGTTCACATTAAAACAATGGCAGAGAAGGCATCCTGGTATTGTCTGTGAGTTTTTTATACTGAAATGGTTTATTATTTCTGTGACTATTTCAGATTTTTAAAATTACAAGAACTGTTCTATTTTATGATCATTCTTGTATCTGCATTTCAAAAAAGTCATGACACAGACCTGACCTCCTTTGCAATTATACTTGTGTAGTGAATTATTTGTAGAAAGCCAGCTTCAGTCTGGAAAGCTTTGTGAAAATATCTCTTTATACATGTATTTCATAAGATATTTCCTCTAAAGTATCTAACCAAAGAATTAGAGATAATAGCATAGCATTTCTGAGATCACTGTTAATGAACTCATTCTCACACAACTAGAAACTGAGCTTAAAGACAAGTGTCTTGTGATTAATTCAGGATGTAGATGACTTTTTTAAATTTTTGTGAAATTTAGCTGACAATATATTTAGCACATAATGCTTTTTTCACAGAAGTTTCCTAAGTGGTGCCAGATGTTCTTCCGCAATAATTATTGCAACTTCTTCACTAGCGCTCCTTAATTTCTACATTTTTGTCTCTAGCACTTACTCTCCTTTATTTCCCACCACCTCTCTTTTATTGCATTGCTCCATTATTGCTTCCTTCTCGGCCATGTGCCATAACGATCTTCATCTTTTCTCCAGCTTCATTTCTACAACACAAATACTCTGAACTTCTCTCCCTTTTCAATTGAGTTCGCAACACCCACTCCTTAAATGTCATCTACAAGTAGTTATCAAGTCAACTGAGGGGTATTAGTATCTAGGGATGCATAATACAACAATTTTTTTCAATTAACATATAGTTTTGTACAGAAGTATGTGTAAACCACACCAAATTTTGCTTTGTATTTTTCTTGTTTTATTTAAAAACTTACTTTCTTCACATACGTGATATAGCTGTTTCCTTTTACATTTTTTTGTTGACAATGTTTCCTCACCTATTTATATATTTTTGGGACCTCGCTGTATCTGCAGCTTCTGAGCTTACAAACTTAAATATAAAAACAATGGTTAAACCATTAGCTGCTGTTAGCAATTTTATCCATGTCATATCAAAATAAAGACGTAAAGATGGAAGCTATGACAAAACACAGCTTGGCATTGTAGCAGCCTCTAATGCACTTTCTTAGAGACTTCTGAGAAACAATAAATAACATGATTAATGGAAATAAAAATCTGACAGCATTTCTTGGAATTGATTTCAGTTTGGAAGCAAAGAATTCACCTGTTCAGTAGTGGGAAGTTTTATTGCATGCAAGGACTTTGGCTGGGGAGGACCTCAGCTGCCTCTATGAGTTCACCCAGCAAACACGATACAGGAAAACAGAACACAGCTGCTGAGGGATTAAATCAGACATGTTTTTACTTTACTTCTCCTAGTATGAAGCAGGACAGGCTTCCTCAAGGCTTGTACTGATTGGAGCAGCAAGGTTTAAGTAGTGGGGGCTGCAGCAGTGCATGGTGTGGGGAAGGGCCATGGACACACATGGGGCCATGGCAACTGGTCCTCACCACCACTGACACCAAAGGAAAGAGCACTGGAGGGGAAGCCCATCCTGTGTCAGTCAGAAGGCCAGCTTCTGGGGTTGAAAGTGCACCTTGGGGAGGGCATAATGTGCTAATAGGGTGTGGGTGCCCCTGAGAGATTGCAGTGGTAACAGAGGTATCCGCAATATGTCAGCAATTCCCACCAGCAACCAGGCAGCAACATACACCACAGCTGCGGAGCAAGGCTCATGCAGAGGTATTGTCTCCATGTCATCTGTCAAAATTCCCTTGCTTTCTGGAATCACTGGACTGGTGCCACAGCTCAAGTCACAGCAATAACTGCTTGAGATGGCAGCATGCAAGATTTAAGTTTACTTATGTGACACTGGATTTGATATTTTATTATTTCCTTCTGCCATGAACTTCAGGCCATTCAACTTCTTCAAAACATCAAACATTTCCCAAAAGAAATTTCAAAAGGGGGAGGGGCAGGAGGCAACAAAACCAGCTTAAAGACAGATACTGTGCTGTAAAGTGAAAATATGCGGGAGATGGTTCAGACCCACAGGATGCATTATAGCCAACTTCGTATAAAAGCTGGATGCATTCCTTTTGCCTGTTTAAGAAGATAAAGTTATGAACGCATATTAATCAACAAACAGCATAACCTTGACCAAACAGAGTTCAAGGCTTGTTCTCTGATATTCTGCCATATATGTGAGCAGATAAATATGGCAGCAGAAACATTGGTTAGAAACTCTGCTGAAGTACGGCTGCCAAGAGTGGAAAGGGAGCACAAAGAGTGCAAGGTGGTCATTGTAGGCAGGCAGCTGCATCTCTGGGACTGGAAAGCCTTGCTGAACCCTGGGAAGTTGATTATATCAATCCTCTAAGTAGGTAATGTCCTGTTACATACCTCTCTGCTTACCCATGTTAGATGCCCCAAATATTCATATTACCTATGCTTGATAGTCATTCTGGTACCCTGTCAGTGTAGACAAGTGTCCTATTCGAACAGTAGAATTCTTAGCTGAAGGTAGATCAAGGAATGTCTTCAAGACCACAGCATCACAGGAAGTACAAGCCTGTACTCTTAACTATAAAGATAACTTGATTTGTTATTTTTAAAGAGATTTTTTTTGTTGTTGTTCCTTCTTCCTCTCTCTTCATAAATAAAAAGCATTTTTCAAATTCCAAGTTTAGCGCTGCTGTAAGGGGAAGACTGTTAGCTAAGCAGAAAGTCTGGAACTGCTGAGGACTACATAGACTGGACTCTCACTTAATAAATTAAGCCCCACCTACAGGTTACCTACCTTTGTCACAAAATGACACTATCAGCCATGCTAAATAGGAACATATCTTTATGAGCTGGGGGCTTTTTATAAGTGTTTCATGCTAAAATACACCTAAACAAGAGAGTGGGCCTCATCCTTACTCTGTGTAGCTAAAAATACTCAGGCCTATTTCTGTTCAAATATTTTTTTTCAACATAATGAAAATACTGCAGTGGCAAACACAATTAAACTTATATTGGTAAATTCTTATGTTGCAAATATTGGAGATGGAATGTATCCCTTTTTAACAAGGTAAGGGAAGATTCCTCTAAGACAATTTCAGAGGAAATATTTTTATTTTTTTTTTAATAACAGAATAAGGAGTACCCTAGCATTAAAACCCCAAAACATTAAGGCTCATTCCTTGAAGTCTATAGCAAGAGCTAACAAGGTGCCTCTTCCAGTGTTTTGGGATATTCCACCAAATTTTCCAAGTTCTGTCTCCCTTTAAATTGTTGGAGCCCTCTCTTAGCTCTGAAAAATATCCACTTGCTCATATGCTATTCTAACTGACCATAGGCTTGTCAAGTCACCAGGTTTTGTTCCCCAAAGGAAGAGCACAGCTGCAGTTTCTCTCACAGTACCTAACTGGGATATAATAAATGCAGAGAAAGCAGCTCATTCAAGATGCCATACACTCAAAAGTACTAGCTTTCCTATCCTTGTCTCACTGCAGGCAAAAGAACCCAGCACAGAGAACACGTCACCCAGAACCTGTCCAGATTAACCAATTATAAAAGGAGCTGACAGCATCCCTGATTTTTTTTTTTTTTTCTACTTGACTTTAAACCTATTTTAGGAATACTATAATTCCCAGGAGACTTAAACCAAAGAGAAACAAACATACTGCTTGGGTCAGAAAAAAAGTGTCCCTGAGCACAGATGAGATGAATAAGGTCTGTGTTAATATGGAACATGAATTTATCCCCCCAGATGAGTGCACAAAGGTAATTTGTACAACCACAGTGATTATTAAACCAATTACAAACAGGTATTCTTGAAAACAATATGGATTCCATGCACTCAAAGATTATGAAAAAGATAAGGCTTGTTCACAGATTTCTTTTCCCCTCATTATTTTTTTCCTTTGGTTTTTGCTGTGAAGTATCTTTCTGTAAAGCTGCTGCTAAGGGGAGATAATGCAGTGTCTCTTGGGTCATATCATTATATTAGACATTCTGAATAAGCAGTTTTGACATCAAAGTTGCAAAGTAACTTTTTGATAGTCAGTGTTTAACTTCTACGTACAGTGTTCTAAGTACAATATAAACACCAGGTTTTGGCAGACTCTACCTGTCATTTCCTCAGATGAGTGACTAAGAAGCTCTATTTTACATCTGTTATAATGCATGCTTATTTCTAATCTGATAACTAATAAGTAAAGCATTACCACAGAAATAGATGAAATTAACTGAATAGATGGAATATTATAAAATCATAGAATAGTTGCCGTTGAAAGGGAACTTAAGACCATCAAGTTCCAACCCTCTCCTTGCCATGGGCAGGGACACCTCACACTAAACCATGTCAACCCAAGGCTATGTCCAGCCTGGCCCTGAACACCACCAACCATGGAGCATATCACAACTACTCCTGGCAACCCATTCCAGGGCCTCAACACTCTCACAGTAAAGAACTTCTTCTTTATATCTAGTCTAAACTTCCCCTGTTTAACTTTGAACCCATTACCCCTTGTCCTATCACTATGGTCTCTAATGAAGAGTCCCTCCCTAGCATCCTTATAGGCCTCCTGCAGATACTGGAAGGCTGCTAGGAGGTTTCCATACAGCCTTCTCCTCTTGAGGCTAAACAGCCCCAACTTTCTCAGCCTGTCTTCCTATGGGAGGTGCTCCAGTTCCCTGATCGTCCTCATGGCCCTCCTCTGGACTTGTTCTAACAGTTCCATGTCATTCTTTTGTTGAGGACACCAGAACTGCACAAAATACTCCAAGTGAGGTCTCATGAGAGCAGAGTAGAGGGGCAGAATCACCTCCTTTTGATACAGCCCAGGATACAATTGGCTTTCTGGGCTATGAGCTCACACTGAAGCCAGCTCATGTTCAGTTTCTCATCCACCAGTAACCCCAAGTCCTTCTCTACAGAACTTCTCTGAATCTCTTTTGTGCCCAGCCTGCAGGTGTGCCTGGAATTGCTCCTACACAGGTGTAGGACCTTGCACTTGTCATGGTTAAACTTCATAAGTCTGGCATCAGCCCACCTCACAAATGTGTCAAGGTCCCTCTGGATCCCATCCCTTCCCTCCAGCATATCAACCGAACCACACAGCTTGGTGTCATTGGAAAACCTGGTAAAGGTGCATTCAATCCCACTGTCCATATCACCAACAGGGATGTTGAACAAGACCAGTCCCAACACCCATTCTTGAGGGGCACCACTCATTACTGTTTTCCAATGAACACTGAAACACTGACCACAACTCTTTACATGAGGCCAACCAGCCAGTTCTTTATCCACTGAGTAGTCCATCCATCAATTTGATGTCTCTCCAAATAAGGATGTCCCGTGGGACAGTGTTGAATGCTTTGTACCAGTCCAAGTAGATGGCGAAAGCTGCTCTGCCCCTGTCCATTAGTTGCATAACCCCATCATAGAAGGCCACCATATTTATCAGGCAGGATTTCCCCTTAGTGAAGCCATGCTGGCTGTCATAAATGTTGTTTGAAAACTACTCTATGTATACAAAGGTTTGAAGGTTTGGATTCTCCTTTATCTATTGTTCCTTAGGATAAAGTATTACAATTAATTCATTCTTTGTGACCCAAGTTTTTCAGGCTTTTCTTACAGACCAGTTGGAGACAGGTTCAAAAAATAACTTTCCTGGAGTGAGGTATATAGAGGTAATACAGTGGTAGTGATAAGCAGAGGTATTACATCATTTTTCTGAGATCATTGCTAATAGTTTGCGATATTTTCAGTATCTTCCTTTCAGTGGCAGAGTATTGTGGATACATCTTCTTGTGATTAAACATAACCTGCAGATCCTTTTGTGCAGTGCTGCCACTGAACTGTTGTTCCCTGTGCCACGAGTGAGTGACTGTGCCTACCAAAGGACAAGAATAATGCTCCGTAAAGAACTATCGTGGTTTAAGCCCAGCCAGTAACTCAGAACCACACAGCTGCTTGTTCACTCTTCCCAACTTCTTTTTCCCCTCCTCCCAGAAGGATGGGAAAGGGAATTGAAAGAATGCAAATCCCACGTGTTGAGACAAGAGCAGTCCAGTAACTAAGGTATAGCACAAAACTACTCCTGCTACCACCAATAATAATAATGATAAGGGGAATAACAAGAGGAGAAAATATAAAATGAAAAGAGGAAAAAGATAACAATCACAAATGATGCACAATACAATTCCTCACCACCTGCTGACCAACACCTAGCCCGATCCAATCAGCGACCTGAGCCTTCTGGGTGACTTCCCCCTCCGTTTATATACTGGGCATAACATGCTATGTTATGGAATACCCTTTTTGTTAGTTTGGGTCACGTGTCCTGCCTCTGCTTCCTCCTGGTTTCCCCATGCCTACCTCATTAACAGAGCAAGAGACTGAAAAGTCCTTGGTTGGAGTAAATATTATTCAGCAACAACTAAAACATTGTGTAATCAGCGTTGTTCTCAGACTAAAGTCAAAAACACAGCATGGCACGAGCTACTAAGAAGGAGAAAGCTGTTACAGCTGAATCCAGGACATTATACAATACATCAAGATCATTTTCGCATTCTAAAGTTGCCCTCCAGCACTTCCAAATTCTTTTAACCTGGTGTCATCTTCAGATGTACTAATTATGCTCTACTCCATTTTTCTAGGTCATTAGTGACTAAAATAGTATGAGACTGGGAGCAGAGCTCTGGGGAATCCCCACTGGATTTTTCTTTTCTGTTCCTATAGTGGTCTATTAGTAACTGCTCAGCCAGTTCATAGAAGTGTGGGATATTTTTGTTAAGTCTTTTTTTCCCTACATTATTTGTTGGAATGAAGTGGTGGGCTGGCTTACCTAAACTTTGCAGACAAGGGGTCTAGATGCTTCAGTAGCCTACAAGATTTGAAAGTTGTAGCCATTGCTTCTCAGAAAAAAAAGTCCTTGTAGTTTTGGGTTCTTGATGGCAAATAGTTTTATTTTTCTTGCTTCTGTAATTCAGTAATTCTGGTATTATTGCCTGTTGGGCCCTTAATATATTGCTTCAGAATAATGAAAGTTCATGAAAAATTATCCCTGTGTTTGAAGGACTCCTTTTTAAAGCTATTCATGACCTCTTATTACTATCAAGGATACTTTCTAAAACTTGGTTGCTTTAGGAAATTACTTAACTGGGGTAAATCTTTGATTTTGCTTTGAAATTATGTTCATGTACACTGTTCTTTAATTAAGAAATAAGCCTTTCACCAGAGATGTAGTGGTGCAGCTGTCTGTTCATTGACTTTGCTAACATTTGGCAAGTAGAATAGCAGAATCTCTTTTCAGAGAGCAGAGCCATAATTTCACGGACCTACCATAAAACCAAGCAAATTGACAGCCTACCAGAAATAGCCAGAGGAAATCTTAGAAGAGAGTTCATAATGACACTGTTGCTATATTGCGCTCCTGTAAATAATTAATTAAGTCAGCCATCCTTTTGTTTTAAACAAACATGAGCAGATGCCTTCTTATGTTGGATGTAGGCAACAGCTTTCGGCAAAACGTAATTTGACACTTAAAAAGAGGACCATTTTTCTCACTGATTTTTGAAGCATTCTCTGATAATTCACAGTGATTACTTCTGTTACACATCAAGTCTCTCATTGGTTTTCATTTACATTTTCCACATTCTTGCCATATGATGGATTTCAAAGTTGACTCTAGCATGGTGAAAATTAAAATCAATTCACAGGCAGTTAGGAGAACTAAGAAGTTTTACAGAGGTCCAAAATATTATTATCAATTATTTCATACAAGACCTACAGGTTAGATCTTATATCTATTTTGCACTTAGAAAATCGATGACCAGAAAGAAGCTGGCACTTAAAAGACAAAAAAACAACTGTTGCGAGAGTCCAAGCGAAATGTTAAGGCTAGTGTTTACACAGCTGATGATTCCTCAGTACTCGGCTTGTAAAGTCAGGTCACACCTTTCAAAATACCATAATTGTAATAAATGAAAGTGGGTAAAATGCACTCTTGTCTGCAGCCTAGAAATCTCTTTAGCTCCCTAGTGGTGTGAAGACATAAATGCAATTAAGAGTCAGTATTTTACTCTGTGTTGTTTCTACTTTGAATTTTACCAACCTCTCTTCATGTCAACATTTTTTCTTCTTACAAGTTTACCCAGCATAAGCATTTCCCTATAGTGATTCATTACAAGTTTGTCTTTTCCTTTGCAAAACCTTTAAAATAAGAAATAAGGATAATGGATGTATCAAAAAATAAATATTTCTGTAAATTCTCAGAGTGCAAAAAAATATCAGACTTCAGTATGTTCTTAACTAGTATTTCTGAAGTGTGTTTTAACTTATTGCAGTGCAATGTCTGCAGCAATTTGTGCACCAGTTCAGTCAATCATTAAATTACATTTCAAGTTTCTACTAAGTCAGATTTACAATGAAAGTTTCTTCTGCTTTAAAAACTGTTAAAAGTGCATTCCAACTTAGATGTTCCATTTATTATTTACTAGTAATAAAATGGAATGTGTAAGCATATTGATTTTATTAATTCAACTGATGTTTCAGTACTCTACAATGATATTTTAAATATTTTGCAGGAGTATAAACCTCAAATCCTTTTTCATATGAATTACGAAACTTTTATGCTTAAATAAAGTGATTGGAAATTAATTGGTTTTAAAAAATATTTTTAGATACCAAATGTTTGAGTTAGTCTAGTTTATCAGGTGGAGATGGGGACCTGCAGTAAATCAGACCTTTATTTTCCTATCCATATGTCTTACTCACATCATATCTCCGAATGTCTCTTCCCCCTGCACATCCTTTTTTCCAGGGCGAGAGCTGCAAAAAATGACATGGGTGAATATCCCAATCATCACACAGAGGAAGCACAAAATGTAATACAGGGAGTCTTAAGATCTGAGGTCTGAAGGAGTTTCCACACCCTTCTAATATCACAGGCTCCAACACTCCATCTAGTTATTTTTGCACTAAATTAACAGTGGTATTGTGAATTTAATGCAAGAGAAGAAGAAATTCATATGCTGACCTTCTAGCCTTTCTTCAGTTGTACATAATTGGTGTGTTCAACATGTTGAAGTGTGGCATTCTTTAAAAACATTTGGGTCTAATTCACCATGACTCCTTTGAGGAGCTTACTTGTTATGCATAACAATGTAGACAATGAATACACAGGTGCACAGTTATTTTCATGGTTAAATACAGTCAGATTAAGTGCCTTAGCAAAAATAAGAAGTACTTTTATAGTGAAAATATTTTTCTAAATATTACAAATAACACAGATGGATTTTGATGCATCCAGAAAATTCTCCACAAAGCTATTTTAAGTCATAGTCAATCTTCATGGAAATAGTGCAGAGATTATACAGGGGGGTTTCTTTCCGTGTAGTTACTGCCTTATATTTTAAATATAAGCTGTTTGATAGAAATAGTATTGTGCATTCACACTCTAAGAATGCTTATAAGGTTGTGACTTTCTTTCTTTCTTTCTCTTCCTCTCCCCTTTGCTCAGACATTTCATGAGAAAGAAAGACTGTTACCCTGTGTCAGCCAGAACTGAACAAATGGTTTGGGTTAAACTGATTCAACTTGGAATCATTTGGCTTCAATCAGATATCACATACTATGAGCCTAGTAGATAGTCCTAAGCAGTCACCCAAGAATGCCCACATTTAAATAAGCAAGCAGATAATAAGCGTATATGGAGGTCCTTAAGCAGACAAACTGTTTCTTTGAAAATGAGCAGTTGCGTGTCCCAAACGAAGAACAGTAAAGAACAGGCCCTTAACCTGGCAAGGTCCTAGAAGAATAGATGGCATACTAACTTTGGGACATTGTCTAGGGAACATGGTTTGATTTCAGTAAGATAAGTATGTTAGCGCTACTCTTTAAAATAGCTCTAAAAAAGTAACAATGTGTTATTTTTCCATATAGTTATTAACTAAACCAACCATTGCCATCAATGTCTTTCTAAATGACTTTTTCAAATTGAGTAGGACTTTCTCAGCAATAAATATTTTCATGGTAAAAAATATGCTGTAGCCTTGTTTTCTGTGTTTTACTTAATAACATCAGAAAGATGAGTAACTAAATTCAAGGAAATTTTAGCAGTGAGGGAATGAACAACCCAATTTCTTTTAACAAAGTACTGATTACACACTTTCTTGTCAAATACTTCACTTTTCTTTTGTATGAAACTTTGTTTTGATCTTCGAATATCTGATATACTCAGAATGCTGGCCACTGTGAGAAAGGTTGAATTTAGAATATCCACAGTTTTTACTACTAAGCACACCATGAAAAAGTAGTGGCACCAGAAATGAGTTGCAGATGAAGCAGCAACTTCCTCATGGAAGATGTTTTGAGAACTCTTGGTCAATAACTTATACAGCACAAGCCGTCTTTTCCCAGTAAACTTTTCCATCATGAACTGTCAGTTTCGATTTAATATAATGCCAAATGTGCCACTGTGACCCACTAAATTTCTGCTTACACTTGGGTTAAAAAGGTAGCAAAACAGTTTCTTGAATGTCACTTTTCTTATGACTGCAGAATGCACATCTGTCAGTGAGAAAGTGCTCTGTGTGTATGATATTTTTGCTACTGGCATGACTGTTATAGTAACTTGGTGAATGTTGCTGGGAAGTATTATACAGTAAGCAGGGGAAAACCTTGCCTAGCAGTCCAATCTGAAAGAGTGAGAAGAAAATAATTTCTAATTCTTGAAACAGAGAATTTGCTGACATATTAAAACTGCAAAACCCTGTCTTGTTTAGCTAGTGTTAAATATTTTGAAGTTTTCTTGGCTGTATATGTGAGATGAAGTAGATGCATACAATGCTAAAACTCTTTAAACACCAAAACACAAGTTATATCACAAACACATTTTGACCTGTCTTCCTAATATCCAAGCCTGAGACTCTTTCTTCACTTCTTTGGGAAGAATCTCACTTCTTGTTTTTCTGACTTCCGTGGGAAAGACATGCAGAATGCTGTGTTTGGACCTTAGGGTCATGTTCTGTAGCTGGCTTAGCAATTTGGCTACAATTAACCTAGTTCCTACTGCTGCCTTCTCCAGATCCTTGTTGGAAGATTGTTGTTGGAAGGAAAAAACAGACCATGCTTCACACTGTACCATTCCACCAGGGCAGTCAACCACAGTTATCCTATGTTGCTCTTGCATTTTCATTATACTTCTTATAGGCTTAAAAGAAGGTAAGAACCTTCCTTTCTCTGTACTTTGCATATCAGACAGAGCCTGTGATAGGATTTGTATTTTTTTGGTAAAATCCAAAACCTTTTTTGTTTTGTAAAGACCAGTTGCTCACTTCTCGAAGTAACTTCATTCTTTCTTCTTACACCTGTTCTTACTTCCCTCTGAGGCTCTGTAACTTCAGACATCTGGCTGTCAGGTTCCAGCAGTGACCAATCGAACTGGTACTGACTTATCTAAAGCATGTTTTTTCTCAGCACAGCCTACTCTAACACTTCATTATTACAAAATTGTAATTTAGTTTCCTGAAGGCCATTTCCACCTGTGTGTTTCATAGCTTATAGAAACGGAAAGGTAGTCTTCTTGTAGGCCTTGGAATAATACTTAAGCCATAATTTTTCTGAATTAGTGTGTGCACTTAGAGCATTTTATTTATAAATTGTGAGAAAGCTCTGAATTTAGTCACTGTACTACACGCTGGTATTTTTGTCACAGATAGCTTTTGTAATTTTTACTTGCTGTAAAATAAATGTGTAACACCTGCACATAAAATTCTACTGCCCTAAAAACTTGTCATCTTGCCACAGTGGTCAATATCAGACAGTTACATTAGTAAAAATGTTGACATTGGTTTAATTACATGCAAAGTTTTGTGTTGCCTGAGTATATGGTTTCCCTGAAAACACTTGATTTCTGCAATGAGCCACAGTCTGTCCAGTTCTGAAGACTATTTTGAGTCAGTAAAAAAAATCACTGAAAAGAACATGCCAAAGGAGTTTTTTAACACTAAGGAGGGAGTTCTTCCTCCGGTTGCTCTGGAAAACATTACATCAGTCTAATAATTTTGCTGGGGAAACCATTCTTTGCTGTACATCTCACAACTAGCAATAATAAATGTTTTCTGCTGTCTTCCTGATGAAGAAAAAGGCTGATGTGTATATTTTCAGCCACTGCACGACAATAGAGTATTATGGCTTGCTTTCCAGGAGAGGAGAAGCCCTGTCAAATGTAAGAAGAGAAGAGAGAATGAAGCATAAAAGAGATGCTGATTTCTTTTGCGATTAACTGGCATTGTGGTATGCATTAAGACATTGAAGCAGCAGCTGTGAGAATGGTTGATGTTCTTGACCTACATTTGATTTTAATCTACCATATCTACAAATAATTTTGGTGTTTTTCTTTTGGCACCTACACTATGTAAGCTGTCCTACAGCAATATCAGATTTTGCAAACACATTGGAGCTCACACCTAGCACAAAATCTGCCAAATGCATCCGCTTATTTTTTCTGGTTTTATCATCCATAAAATTAAACATTTGAAGGTTGGTCCTAAATAGTTTCTCCTTCTAGGCTGTTTAGAGGGAGTTAATTTTGCCACTGCTGCTTTTATTTATCATGTAGAAGTCTGAACAGCTGCTTCATTTATACACCAATCTAATGGATTTAACTCTTTAACAAAGGACAGTTATCTTGTATAGCATAGAAAACATTTAGCTTAGTCCTGATAAATCTGATTAAACCTTTTCAGCATAAGCTTGATCTCATGGAGCCACAGAAACTTTTCTACAGTAACTGCTGAGTCAAAGGAAAACAGTTAAGGTGGAGGAAAGCTGTCTTATCTGGGTCGGCTGCGGCTGCATCAACTCTTTATCTTTGGGCAGCCACCTCTTGTGTACATGAGTTCAATTTTACCTTGAACTGGCATCTGGTTTAGGACAGTGAGATATCTATCCTTTTGAGTTCCTGTAAATATGTGCTTCTGAACTGCCCTACAGACAAACTGTCTCCATGGTAGGGTACAGCTCCTTAGCACTGCATATAGTGAATTACACAGCTTTAAAGAGTGTCTCTTGGTTAACAGTGTGTACTGAACTTCCTACTCCTTACCTTGAAAAACAGATAGTATACCAAGAGCATCATTTTTTTTTGGGGGGGGGGGGGCTGTGTTGTTGTCATGTTTTCAATCTTTTAGAGCTCTTCTCATCTGTATCATTTGATCTAAATTTTCATTTCTTGTAGCACTTTCTTTAGAACTCTGAAAAACAGGGTTTCTGTCCAGTTGCTTCAGACAAACCTTACCTCATAGTCCTGGATGCTGAGCTTTTTGTATTCACTATCTTCAAAGCAGAAAACAGCAAATCCAGGCACTGGGCTAGAGACTCACTCATTTGTATGCAAAGAACAGGTCATGCAGACTCAAGAGTAGCAGAGCATTGGATTCGGTTAACTCTTTTGGCTCAAGCTTTGTCAGTAAAATTTAGGAGTTTCTATAACCAGTATAAAGTGCTGCATAATAACACTCTCTTTCTCTTGTGGTTTGATTGTTGGAGAGGTTTCTGTTGATTTTTTTCTTGCCCTTCTACTCCCATTTGCCTGTTCTAGCTGAGCAAATAGACTTGCAGTAAACTTAGTACCTGGGTTTTTATTCCCAGTCTTGGAAATAATGGAAAAGAAAAAGAAAAGGAGTAGGCTGCTGGACTTCATAAAATCACTAGGCTCTGCTCTGTCAGAAGAGCAGACTGAGCACTGAGTCAGCAGCTAAAACATAACTCACCCTTGACTTTAATAGGAGAGTGAACAGCAAAGTTGCCTTCATCTACTGCAGAGTCTTCTAGGGTATTTACAGTATTCTCTGCTCTTCCTGATGATAAACCTTTCTACCCACTCATGTTGTTGCCTTACAGCCTTTGCTAACTTTTTTTCTGTTTATGGCCTTTTGGGCATAGATTCTCACCTTCTTAAACAACTTGAAGCTGAAGAAGAAACAATACCAAAATATATAACAGATGCACAAGTGTACCTTGGGGATGGATCTCTATGGACACAGAACTGTCACCACACTTCCATAATCACATTTTTACTGTCTCACTCATCATGCATGTGTGGCTTTCTGGCAGTAACTTGCTCCCAGTAGGGTAAACTTATTCTGAGTCTAAACTAGCTGGACACATCTCTTTACCTAGATGCTAGATTTTTATTTCCTGTCTGAGGCTTCAGATCTCCATCTCTTGTAAATTATCTAGAAAGTAGCTTTATATTCAACTTGAGGTATTGCTGAAATTTAAGTGTAGTATTAGAAGCTTTCACTACTCTTAGCCCACAAAAGAAATCCAAGGACATTTTGACAGTGTTTAGAAACAACTAAAAATTAACAAGCTTGTAAGGTCAATGTGAAATTTGAAGGAGCAATATTTTTTCTAAAAATCATTGCCAGTAACTGTCCACAATAGAGCTAGATATAATCATGCAGCCCTTGCTTTTGTGAAGCTGCTAAATATGGAAATCTGAATCAGATAACTGAGTAAGTTTCTTGATGAAAGTGCCTGAGTAAGGCAAAAAGTGATGGCAGTGTGCCAGTCCGGACTGGCATATACCAGCAAAACTGCAGGAGAAAACCTTTATGACCCTTCTGAGATAGTGATTAAGCACCATGTCTCTTAACCCATGTTCAGAGATATTCAGAAACATAAACTCTGCATGGAATACAGAACTGCTTTATATACCTGTTAAGTGTCATAACTTATATTGGGGCTTGATATGTATAAAGTATCTTGACTTTTTCTTTCTCTGGGGTGATTTTTTCAATCTTCTCTTTTCAAACTACTTCTAGTGCTTAACCAACAAAATGGGGGAAGGGAGAGAGCAAGCAGACAGGTAAGAATTTCTTCTCATTCATTACCTCTACGGTTAACCTTCTTAAAAGCATGAGTAAGCCACAAAAATCTTTTCTCTCTTATGTAATGAAGTGTTTTCACCACCACATAGGTACGTGGGTTTCTTTCAGCTATAAGCCCAAAAGAAGTGTGCAACTTTCTTTTTTATGGCATTCTGAAAAGATACATTGTCTCACCTTCTTTCACTGCAAGAATTTTCAGTACTACTGTTTATTTTCTGAATAATTCCATTCATTTCAGTAAAACTACTTTAGATTACCACTAGAGAAAATGCGACCACCACATCTCTTAGGTTTTTTGGCTTGTCGTGGTTTAAGCCATAAATCAGCCACGCAGTTTGTTCACTCACTTCCCCCTTTTTCTTCCTTCTGCTCCTGGAGGGATGGGAAGGAGAATCGAAAGAATGCAACTCCCACAGGTTGAGATAAGAAC
>JANRGW010051539.1:0-14453 GCA_024733675.1 Psilopsiagon aymara | reverse complement strand
GGGTGGTGGGGGGGTGGTGGTGGTGTTTGTGGGAAGGCAGTTTCCACAATTTTACCCAAATGACTTAATCCTTTGACAGGTCTGGGTCTTTAATAGCTCTTCTTAGCCGAAGGTTTCACAATATATCTGGTATTGTTACACAGCCAGACACTGCACATACTTGATTTTTTTTTTATTTTTACTGAAAAATCATGCATCAGAAAATGCATCTCAGTGAAATTTGGGACATGACCTAGAACTTCATCTTTTTTAAAAAATCTGCTATTAACCATTGCTGTCCAATACTGGATTAGTGTCAAAATTCATGTTACGTAGTTTCTGTTTTCCCCCAGATTAGATTTTTGGCTGGGTGTGGACTACAGGCTTAACAGAAAACAAATGGGGCTGGGTGTCTGTATTCTATATATCAAAACAGAAGAAAATTAAATAACAGTCTGAATTAGGTGCAGAAATCACTGCAATGAAGAAGAGTATATTTATTTACAGGCTAATAAAAATATATTCAGCTCAACGAGATGTATACATTTGTTGGAAAATTTTCTATCTGCTACAGAAACAAGAGTAATCCATGTTGCAATAATGTTTGGACAAATACAATAAATACGTCAATTTTGTTTGATATAACTGTGGATTAATATATAGAGACAGATACAAACCGTCTTCTATTCCAAGAATACAGTTCTACAAAGAAACTACTACATACAGCCTTTGATCAGAGTTAAATTTATTGCCATAAAGCACTTCCTTAACTTACATGCTTTTAATTAACATTGGTCCTAGATGCCAACAAACACTGTCCACCTTTAGCTTAAAATACAACTGTCTCACTGAAGATTTTTATAATAGGCAAGAAATTGTCTACTAAAAAAAAAACAACCCTGCAAAATTCTCTTCAGAATATTATTTTAAGAAAAAATATATATACATACATAAGTAAACCATTTCACACTTTAAAAATTAAAAACAAAGTCTGAGTATTGACTTTCCTCAGAAATTTTTCTAACTCCAATTCACTGAACCCCTGGGAATCATCAGGACTGAGTCTCACAGTTACTGACAAAGGGTAAAATACTAATTTGTATATTGAATCTGGAAATCCCAATTAGCAAGACTTATTTCAGTTTAAATATTAATCTCTAAGTATCTCAGTATGTCTACAACAAACCAGTATGTTAAATCAGCTAGTAGGAAAAGCATGGAATGCATGGAGACAAACTGCAGTGTCTGAGCAAAATCCTTCCATTAAGGGCTTTCTAAATAAAGATGATAAAAACTGCAAGGAAGGATATCTGGTGATAATTTACTGTTACCTGATTTATCTATCCTAGTCATTCTCTTCAGCAATTGTTCCTTCTGTTGATCTCATATAAAGGTTAAATATAGGCAAGATAAGAGCAGAGAAAGGGTCCAGCAACTTTCATAAGATGAAGAGCACAGCATGATGAGAAACTGGTGGACAAGGAATGTTAGGAAAATAACTCTAGAAACACTCTCCCATTTCAGGCTAAAACTGATCAAAAGTATTAAGTGGAAAATAAGGTGTGCCAAAGAAGAAAGGAAGAACAAATAAATTAAAAATTTCACCTTTCCCTCAAATAACGGGAAACTGTACAGGCAAATTTAGCGCCAGACTAATTGGACAGGACTCATTCCTTAAAACTGCAGGAAGATTTCATACCATGGTGATTTTCAAAGACAAGACTACTTGGCTTTGAACAATCCTTTCTGAAAGAGGACATTGGATGTTCCAGGCCACAGACAGTTTCAGAGTGCACTCTGCTTGAACAACTGTGGGAAAAACACAAATCTGGATGCAGAGCTGCGGCAGTGGATTCAACTGCTAGCACACAGCCAATGTGTCCTCAAGTTTCTGAAGCTTCAGAAAAAGAAACATGCCTGAGGACTTGTTTCTTCTTCACACAGCTTTATTTTTAAATACTAGTTTCTGTTTGGTGAAAACTGTACAGCTTTGACTATTTTAAAAACCTTCAACAGTATGCTGTATGACACAGACTATTATAAAAAATGAACTGAATAATGTTATTCCACTAAGTGGAACTCATGCGCGCACACACACACACACAAAATGATCATGTAAATAGCAAAGTTAAGGGATTTATAAATAGCAAAATCTTTGAATAAAGTATATACATTTTTTCAGCTTTTTCTATAAACATATACATAGTGCTCCTAGGAGAGACAAGTAACCGTGTTCTACATCACAATTTAGAACATAAGATTAGTTGATGTTACTCTAAAGGCCTCTGAGGTTTTTTCTTATGTATGTACATCCTACACAGTAACACTTACAAAGATGTCTTTTCACATTAGTTCCTCTCTCAATGTACAAAATCTTATCTTTTCACATTACAGTTCAACAGCCTGCAGAGCAGTGAACAGGAAAGCTGGCATTGCATGCTGAAATAATAAATGTGATTACAATGTAGAGCTTGCACATGGAGAGTGCTGCACTTCCGCAAAAGATCTCCAAATGGAGTACGTGAAACTGGCCAAGAAAACCATCCTCAACATTCCCATTTTCAGCCATGCTGAGGGCCTTTAGATGTACACCAATTAAAACCTATTTTAAGATACACTGCTCTTACAAAAGAAGTAACGCTCTGTTTCAATAGTAAGACAATTACAGGTTAATATGACTGCTGTAACATAACACAGATAGGGACAGACACCAACTGATTCTGAGCACCTCCTGTAAAGTACTGTGTACTCAACTTTCAGTTCTTTAAGGATTATTTTAACATGAAATGAGTATGTTCAGTACCCACCAAAAGCACTCAGCATTTCATAAGGTCAGGCTAATGATGACCAACTCAAACCACTCTGCATTAGCAGTAACCATACTATGGTACAATAATGAACGCTAAATAGATGATGCTCAGGGGAAAAAAAAAAAATACCAAAAGGGTCCACATAATTGTGAGCATTTCAAAACTAATTTTACTTTTTAAATCCCACAATACTCTCTTTAAATACTTCCAGAGCAAGTTTCAAATGGAACAAATGGCAGTGAATTCATTAAAACAACAATGCCAAAAATCTCACATATAAAATGATCATGGGCTGAAGGATGACGGTTAGCAAGTACTCCACTGTCCCATTTAGGTTTTGACGGTCTTTGCTCAAGTAAAAGCTCTGGTTTTTACTGTTCTGAGAAATTAAAAAAAAATAATCATCCTTTAAAAAGTTACAGTTCAAAAATCCTAAGTACAGTATTCATAGATGCAATGGTACACTTCCCCCTTCATCCTTATAGCGTTAAAGCTTGTTTCACATCAAACTGAACATCATCTGTCCCTTTAAAGGATGAAAGGGTCAAAATGAAGCTGGCCACATCTTATTCTGCTTCCTTA
This sequence comes from Psilopsiagon aymara, assembly GCA_024733675.1. Lineage (NCBI taxonomy): Eukaryota > Metazoa > Chordata > Aves > Psittaciformes > Psittacidae > Psilopsiagon > Psilopsiagon aymara. The sequence goes on along the minus strand of JANRGW010051539.1, from coordinate 11,082 downwards.
GGGACATCAGTGAGATCAAAAGTTGAACGTATTCAAGTTACCCTTTTTAGAAATTCCATGCTTTGGTGCTTATTATTAAAAGAAGATTTATTTCACATGCCATGTGTTAGATAACTACTGTGTGTCACGCAAAAAGACAGTTTTCCACATTTAGAATTGCTCACAATGAAGCCCTGAGGTAACCGCCTTTTTTCCAGGCAACAGTAATACAGTTCCTTTTGACATTTAATCATCCTTTTACAACCTACACTAGTATATGCATCTTGGAGCAGTCAACACTGATTATCAATTGTTCCCAAAGATGGGATCTGTCCCACTGTTTTTTTCTGTCTGCTTGTTTTTAGGATAAAGGCTCAGCAGAACAGGCTAACTTGGGTGCAGTGTCTTCTAAGGGAGCTTCAACTGAATTCCCCAGGTCTCCATTTTCATGTCCATCAATACTTGGCTTCTTATCAAACACTGCAATTTAAAAAGATATTTTGTTTAAGGAAGAGAAGCAATCTTGGGAGTGACATAACAGTGAGCCTTATTTCAGAAACTGGAAGTGCACTGAAAAGACCACTACAATAAGAACTGACAAGTTTTTAGCAGAACATAGTATGACAGGAAAACAGGAACTGTTTCTATACTTCTCTGATTTAAAATTTGTATTTGAAGCCAACAGCAGAAAGTGTCAGGAATTAACTATTCCTAGACAAAAATTAGGAAAAGATAAGAACATATTTGAATTGCAACCTTTGGAAAAAGGTGATCAAGAGAAAACTCCACATTAATTAATTTAGTTAAGTTAGTTACTTATGTCTAAGTAAACCAGGCCAATAAATAAGGGACCATCTAAAAGAGCTGACACCCTATGAGTGAGTTAATTAACAGTAGATTAATTTTACAATGAATATTAACACTCCAGAATTAAACTGCAGGTAACAGATTTTAGGTTTACCTTGTGAGGGTTTGACATCCACATTTGCATCTTTCCTATTGGAACCTGAATGTGCACCTTCTTCCAATTCATCAAGATACAATCGATAACGGTGTCCACTCTCATCTTCATATTCTACATTTTCATCATCTGAATCAACTTCTGGAGCAACATACACTACTTCAAATTCAATTTCACCTCTCTAAAATAAGACAAAAGTTACAGATTTACTTACTACTTCGTAGCTACATAATAGCACTACTGAGACGAGCTAGGTTACCAAAACAAATACATTTCACTGCTGTAAAGACATTAACACTTGTGTTGAATTTTGGGTATGTATCTGAATTAAATCTCTACTGATTAAAGAAGAATAGCTCTATAGCTAAGACTTACCAGAGTTACCTGAATTTAACAGTTATGTGCCAATACATTACAGTGACTTCTAATGAGAAACTTTTCTGATAACTAACTGTTTGGCACCTGTTAACTGTCTGAAAATGGAAAGGAAGGCAGGAAAAAGATTCCAGGCCACAAAGCATATGAGACACATTGTTGGGCTGCAGCTATCTAGTCATAAACGAATAAAACATATGTCACTAATTTTTTCTGTGGGGCAATGTAACAAGCTGATTTCCACCAGCCTTAGTGAAGAATCATTAGCCAATATATCCGTTTAACAGAACCAGTACTGACCCAGCATTTTTCTCCTTAAATTGCAAGACATAAGAGGGTTAAGTATTAAGATGATGCAGCTTCAGGAATTGCTGCAGCTTAGCATAACACTGTGCTCAGAAACCACTGAAGTTCAAAGTAACTCAACAGAATACAGGAAGCATCTAAATGTGCCTATGGATAACAGGTCTCAACTGACCTGTTGGGAAAGAATAGTTACAGCTTCTTTATGTTTGGCATCTCTTAGATTGACTCCATTTACTGTCAGAATAGCATCACCAACATGCAGCCCTCCGCATCGATCAGCAGGTTGTCCAGGATGGATTTCAGAGATCAGTATTGGAACACCATGCTCCTTCCCACCCTATGGGGGGGGGGGGGGGGGGAGTAAATTTTAATTAACTGAGATATCCATTGGCATAAAATCAACATTCTGGTAGTTGCTCTTACAAGTGCTTATTTCAACTTTCATTATAGAAAATTAGAGAGCATGCATCAGACACAGAGAATGCTTCCCTGAATTCTTCCCGCCACAAAAGAACGGACAAATTTTAAATACAGAGTCAAAGGAGACAATTGAGAAAAATAATAAATGTATCAAGTCATATGTAGGCTGATGAAACAATATCAAAACCACATTTAAAAAGCATACCAGGCACCATATTTACTTGCAAGAAACAATATTCATATTTGGAATAACAGCATAATAGAATTTTCAAAATTCGGAATTTAGTTCTCCGATTGTTTCTGTTCTTCTACTGACTTACCACACATGAAATTCACCACTGGCTAATCTGCTGAAGTGTCTATATCCTAAACATAAGCTGAAATCGTAAGTTTTACATAAAATAGCAGTTACGTATTTCCTTATCTACCAAAATGAGTCTGCAAGTTCTATGACCACAGCTATGCATTTGCATATGCTTTTTTTCCTATGTTCTAACAATACATTCACTGATCCAGCATTTTACAGCAGTAAAAATACAAATTAAAATTGCTCCTTATGTGTCACGGAAAATAAATGAAAGTATTTACTGTGATAGAAATTCCTAGTCCTTCATGGTCTTCTTTAACTAGCAAAACTTTTCTGATTGGACCAACACCTTGACTCTTCTTTAAGGCATCAGGATCCTAGTTTGATAAAAAACAAGCACAGCAGAAATACAAACATGTGAACCAAAAGTTCATTTCTGCATTTTTATTTCTTAAATTATATACAGACAGTGTATGAGCAACAGAGTTTCAGACTAGCTCCAGGCAGGACAAACTTATAGCGCCCCTTTACAGACAGGATATGAAATCAGAAAAGATTCCTCACTATGCAATCCTGATAAGAATAATTATTTCAATTATTCCAGTGGTGAGTGATGCACAAGGCAGAACTTAACTTCAAAAGAAGGAACTCAGCCATATATTAAAAATACAAAGGGACTACATGAAGGAATGCTGATCACTGCTGAAAAGTTGTGATGCAAGCTGCCTTTTAAAACTAATCAAATTATAGAAGATCATGTAATACATCCCCCAAGAAGAGGTTCCTTGTTCAAGTTTAGTTTTATTATTATATTATTTTATTATTTTAGTTTTAGTATTATGAACCACACCAAAACCCGTTCAACTCAAAACAAAGAGAGACTAAATAAATCAAGGTATTTATTTTGTTAAGTCACTACGTATATCCTTCAATGAAATGCCTTTTAAAGGTTTTATTTATAAAGTAACTTTTTTTTTTTTTTTGGGGGGGGGAACCACTATTTTACAGAATGTCATTTATATGGCCTTTAAAGACATTTTTAAAAATTAATTTCATTTCAATCTAATACTAAAGTTGTTGCTATTCTTAGTTTTTGTAAATAAGTTAGCTCCACATTTTGAAACCAAGGTAACACAATTATGCTGTTAAATTCACGTTTAAACACACACATAGCAGAGGTTCAGTTTTCAAAAGGACTGAGTGTTCCTACGTAAGTCAGAAGAATTGTATTATGGTGATGTGTTATTTAGCATATTATCATAATCCTTTTGGTATCCTTCAGCATACAAAAGAACTATATATTCAGAAGTGACATTTGAAAGAACACAATATTGAAGTAAGATAACCACAAAAATTAAAAAATAACTCTCATTTGTTTTCCACAGATGCTGGAAATTATGAAGGAATGCCTTATCACTTCAACTTACATGTCCTGGTGGTGCCTGCATTGGTCGTTTTAGATCATTCCGACCTCTACAAGCTCTAATAACAGTTTTGTGACGGTGAAGGTGTATTTCTGCTTCAAGCTGATTCCAGAGCTTGTCATGAGCAGGTCCTTTCATATCTCGGCCCAATAACTGAATCTGCTGGACCCTACATAATGAGAAGGAGAGTAAAATAACAAGCTGTGTCACAACTGAAAAACTAATGCATTGTACAACTCATACATCTCGCCAGAGCACACAGTCATGCAGGAACTAGCACAAGTGCAAGAGCTTGTTCAATTAACTACAAACGTGAGACTTCTACCTTGTCTTATCATTAGACATGCCCTTGGGAATGCAAAGGAAGAAAACAACAAAAAAAAATCTCATGCTAAGGGACATGGATTGACTTCACATACCTTCCAGCTAGTTCCTTATCTAAATACTTGGCTGCCAGTCTTGCTCCATAAACCTCAGCCTGAAGCACAGCTATGTGTCTACGAAGTGCTTCATTTTCCTTCCTCAGCAGCTTCACTTCAGCTTCCAGCTGAGCTTCTTTTACTTTTTCTTTCTTGTTGGCTTCAAGTTCTCTCTCCTTTACAAAAAAAAAAAAAAGAAAACAAAGGCAAAAGAAAAGACATGTCAAAAAGCTTTCATCAAAGCAAAAGGAGGAACACTCACTGTTTCTGCACACACATTCTCCTGCGTTCAAGACATGCATACAGGAAAAAAATGCAAGCAGCAACTCTGCCACTGCAGCTAGTGGCTTGCACTCACCTTTGTACTCCTGACATGATTTCTACCCAGCTTACTACTCCTTAGCACAAAACACATACAGTGGTTCAAGGTCCAGGATGAAAATTAACAACAACATCTCTCCCTGACACAGAAAGATTACCAAATTTAAGTAGCGTGAACAGCATCCTTCATTTCTTCTGTGTTCACATGGCAGATTCATACAAAACCAGATTATTTTTAACATTATAAAGTAACTACAGAAACACTAAATATTTCAATTTGACAATAATCTTTAACTATTTTAATAAGATTTTACTATGATGTGAAGGAAATGTTCTGCAAGTCCATGTGTCTTTATAATTATTTTCATGCAAAAAAACAAGAAGAATCCAGTCAGAGACATTTCCAAATTAGTCTGAATACCACAAAAAGAAAGCCAGAGATTCTACACATGAAGATTCCCATCCTAACAAACTTAATTAAATTAAAAATCAGTGCAAAATTACTGTCTCAAACAAACGAAAAACAAACTATACAACACCTCTAAAAAACCCAACAATATAAAACCCCAACACTGAAACCACACTTTAGGCAAGCTGAAATTTCCCACTGCTCTTCTCTGAATTTGGTTTGTAATTTAAGTTACATTTAAACCAAAAGTCAAATGTTGTATTTCTAAGTGGATTCAGTTTTAGTTATGTATCTTAAATGTTATACCTAAAATATGAGGAACAACATAATCCTGTGCAATCGTTTTCTTCCCATTTTCTCAATTACTGACTGTTGTTACGCGACCGAGCTGGAAAATTACTCCCAGAAACCATTCTTCTCTTGCCTGTCTCCAATTGATCACCACATGGATTAAAAAAAACAAGAGGTCTGCAATACAGAATCTCTGAAGATGTACTGAAAGAACACATCTTGTCTTGAACACTGATCATGAGAAGTGACAAAAGTCTCAAAAATGTTTAATGACTTAAGGAAACTGCAGAATAGTTGTATGCTTTCCAGTGTTCATAATATTGCAAAGGTTCTCCTAAATGGAAACGTATTTTCCACTGGTAATATTAAAAAAAACCCAACCCCAACCGCTAAATCAAAAATGCAACTGCAGTGTTGAAGATCAAAGCTTACAGTTAGCAGCTATCCCTAGGCTTCTCAACAAGCAAACACTGACTAATGATAATGAGGTATGTAACAGAATAAAAATGGAAAAGCTGTTTGAAAAACTTTCAAGTCTATTGCCATGAAAGACTGAAAGCTAAAAGTTAACTTCACTTTTTGTTCTCATCTATATATACTGTGTTTATATGCTTTGGGCTATTACACAAGCCAGTAAATCATTTTAATCATGCCCATTACAAGAACTGAGAAAAGGGAAAACAAGGAAAGGCTGACAGGAAGTTTTTTTAAATACAACACATAGAATACTCCATATCACATTGACAGACATATACAGTGTTTATGCTTCAGAAATTGTATAACACCTTAACATTTTTGAGACGCTGACAGAACAGTTGCCAGATATCACCCCAAATTAGCTGTCGCAATAATAAATAAAACACATGCAGACTTAGGAAAGAGGACACCAAAACTAGAAAAAAAAACCCTAAAAAAGCAAAGAAAAATCCTTACATGGCATCTTGCCAACTCACAGGAAGAAGGAACAAGTCAGATCTGTTTTGCCAGTTTCTAGGCCAACATATATATAAAAAGTTGTTGCACAAAAAAAAAAAAGGACTGCTTAAAACATAAAAAAGGGCAGTTAGAATACTTACCATTTCATCCACAGAAAGGACAGACTTAAGACAGAAGAGAAGAGTTCCATAATTAGAGAAACAGGCAATACGAACTTCAAGCAAATGAAACATAAGTTACTTTCTCCAAAAGAAATTTACCAGCAGATTTTTTATTAGAAGGCATAAAGAACAAGCACACTGTTATAATTGTGCTTAGCAGAATTTGGCATTTTGCAGTTAAAGTTACTAAAAATCTTAATAAAAAATTTAATCTTTATTGTAGTATCAAAACCAACATTTTCTCCCAAAACACCAAGAAAATTTATAAAGAACAGCAAGTTAATGCAAAACGCATGAAAGCGGTTTTCAAAGGATCATAGAACATACATTCTTTAATATAACATCTGTTACACAGATAATTGAATTCTCCCTTTCAGAAAGAATAACAAAACATGTTACAAAAGGAATATAAAGGACAGGAAGAAGCAGCAACAAAGATACATCATCTACCAAACTCAAGAAAAAAAATTCAACTACACAACTTCATACTCGTACAACAGAAGAGTTACTGTGATTGAACTAAACTCTCCTAAAAGGGGATCTGGCCACAATTACATGATGTTATCAATTGCTTAGCAATTCAAAACATTGAAATGTGCCTTTATTCACCACTACACACATTCTACAGCTTGTAGAGTACACATTTATACTGGGAGCCTTCATACACAAGAAGAGTGGTTGTCTTTAACAAAGAAAGCAAGAAGTTAACTAGTACAGAACTTTATTTGCCCATCGCATATTCTGTTGACATAGTTCTTACTTGCCTTCAGAGGCTTTCTGACTGCCAGAAGGTCAGCATGACAGTTTTTATTTACTTAAACCCCAAACTTCCCATTTTCTTGTCATTTAAGCAGCCTCAATTTTGCTTGCTCAAGCTTCCCAGACCTTTATAGTTTTCTGTATCTACACAAGTTTAAACCTGAGCTTTTCTCCACTAAAACCATAAAATCCCTAAAGGCAAAGTAAAGCTAATTCAAAAGATTAGCCCTGTTGTTTATAAAAAAGGGGGAATTAAATGGAATAAAGGAGAGAGTATCATTCTAGGCTGTCAATAAAATTAATATGCAACACAGAAAATCTAAAAAAAGGTACAATGTATTTATTGTCACCTGTGGGGAAAAGACCGCTGGCAATAGCATGGAGATTTAACGTATCTTTAGAAATTGTTTATAACAAGGCAAAGAGAAACAAAAAGGTTAAGAGCATTATTCTATCATTTATAAATTAAGCCTTACTAACAAAATTTAGGGACCAAAAACACTCACAGTGATGTGTCAGCTTAAAAAACTTGCTACACATAAACCTACAGCCTAAAACTTAGCAGATATTGGTGACCTTTAACTAAAGGCTATTTACAGAACCATAAATACTACTAACAGTTCTAAAGAAACTTCACCATGCTTAAACTATAATTCAATAGAGAATAAATTATGTGGAGAAAATCCAGAAAATGTTACTTTTATACTGAATAAGCAAGTATGTACACCAAGGAACACTGCTTTCGGATCTGAAACAGGAAGAATTTGGGTTACTCTTGCTATTCAGTGAGTAGCCTAGACAGCCTTCAAGCCTTATAGTCTATCACTGTGTTTTATTATACATTCATTAACAAGACAAAATAGCTGAGGAGATTAATGTTCCACATATTTTGGGACTAGACATTTGCAAACAACCTGTGAAGCAATTATAAAAACAGACAGAGAAGCAGACTTTGATTTATGTCAACCACTCAGAAACCACAATTTATATAACATTACTTTACTTCTCTAATTTATAAAATCTTAGTAGTATTAGAGCTTGAACCTGTGCTGTGGATAGTAATGAGGCAGACTACACTCTGGTTATCAGTCGTGACAGCTAACTGCACAGAATATTTACTGTGAACTTCTGGTGGGCTTTGTGGAGGTTTAAGTTTCTAAAAACCATATTGTACAAAATAATCAGTGGTTTACTGAGTTCTTTCATCACAGTGCTGCATGTAGCAATGGAAAGCACCGTAGATGCATCTGCATCATTCTCAAAGGGAAAGGATGACAATAGAGAGGACTGCAATGCCATCTACCCTCTCTCTGTATGGCAAAATAATCCCATTCCTACTCTTATCAAGAGTGTAACTACAACAAGAACAACCTTATCTCACTTCAGGGATTTTAAGATATGTGAATATTTGGTTGTAACTGCATACTGGAAGTTACTATCTTTTGCAACTTCTGTCTCCAGAAAGGCTTTATAAACCACTAAAATATATTCTTCTCTTGAAGAAACCACTAGAAAATAGTTTATGTAAAAACAACTTCTTAAATTCTTATTATTTTGATGTTGTTTATGTTATTTTTAATGCTTGCTAAAAACTAACCATAAATGTTACTTAAAACCAAAAAAGATAACTCTCTAACATTTTTAATGTGAAGATTTGTAACCTGCTTATTTGCACCTTCCAAGGAAAGGTTTCAGCCAGGAGAGGGAAAAGTGCAATATAATCCTCTATTCAAGCCACCATACTCACCAGTTTTGCCTTAATAGCCCCAGAATCAACACTCTGACCAGTTTTGGCATACAGCTGAAGTTGAACAGTATGGAGTTGCAAAATCTGATCATGCACTTCCTTTTCCAACACTGCTTTCTCTGCCTGTGTTTCTGTCAGTTCAGACTTCAGATCAACTAACTGTGCCTGTGAAGATAAAATCCACCATAGGAATTAGAGCAATGATTAAATGGGGCCATCAAAACTGTAAATACATAGATACATCACTTGTGTACATACATGGCATACATGGTACAATACAGATAACAGTACATGCTGTCACAAGCTTCTCTGCAGCCCAATTTAAGCACTGAATCACTTGCAGACTTTTCTCTCCAACTGCCACAAAATTCACTCATCCACAGACCCAGCACCACACAACCACAGTGCAAATATAATGAGCTGATTTTTTTCCTCACACAGATAATGCCATGTGATGCTGACTCTCCGTTCCCAAAGAGGGCAATGTTATTAAAGCTACATAGGATTTATAACCATAGCAATGTAAACACAATTAAGAATTTTAAAATTATTAAATCTTATTAAAAAAAAATTATTAAAGTAGAAAGACCATTATTAATTAAAGGCTGAAATCAAATAACCCAATTGACAACTGGTCTGTTATCAGTGGCTCAACTGAAATAGCAAATGAGGTGGCAGATGAGAAGCCATGAATTTACACACCTCTAAAATGCATCTGCTGAAAACAAAAAATGGTTAACAACTCTTGATAAAGTGGTTTTGAAACATTTTAAATACAGTTCACATGTAGTGTTTATATCTGGAATAAAAGACCAAGTTCTAACATGTTTACCAAATTACTTGTTATCCCGAAGGTCTAACAGCATTTTATAAGATAAAACTATATTTATATAAGCTTTAATCTACTATTAGCCAAAAAAGAAAATCCAACAAATCCACAGAAGATTACCTCAGGAAGCTTTTTTTGTAAATTCCCAGAGTATATTTTTGCTTCCAAAAATTTGGAACTAAAGAGCAATATGGAAAAGCCACTAATTCTTAAAAAAAACACCCTCTCATATGAAAGAAAGCAGAGCATTATAGATATTTTAACATTACACTGATGTTCAAATTCACAGTGAATATTAAGTCACAGGCCAACACTTACCCCTTTCAAATATGTAAATCATGGCTTTAAAATGTCTGCACTTGATTTAAAGCAAAAAAAAGAGAGACAGGATTTGACTGTAAGCGGGAAGTACTTATGAGGTCTAACTTCAGGTACCTGATTTAGATGGACAGCCTCTTTAAGCTTTCAGAATAATTCTGGAACAAGTGGGCTCTTCTAGAAGTGATTCAGTGTACCTACATTTGAGCGCAACTTGACGAGACGGGTCAAGCCAATCTCCAGCTTGCTCTGCTGAGAAGACTGATCTCCCCTCCTGCCCCGTGGCTATGTCCCCTTGCCCCATATCACCAGGACAGGAAGGTGACAGATGCCCTGCCCATGAGTTCTGCTGATTTTAAACCAGATTCCCCAGAAGAGAGCAGAATCACCTTTCAGTCCATTTAGAGCCTCAACAGATAAGGTTAGCATTTCCTTTTCATTGAGAAAGGTAGAAATGCATGCAGTCCCATTCCATCTGCCAGAATGACAGAAAACTAAGAATTCGCAAACTCTTGCAGAACTCTGAAGCATAAACTGCCTTCTATAATAAATGAATACAAATTTAGAGAAATTGCTTACTTACAAAAACACACTATTCTTGCCTATGACCAGCTACTGCTAAAGTCTCTCTGCTATGGATGACACACCTTCAAACAAAAAGCAGACCCATGCCTGAACTAACCTAGTGAAAGAAAATATAGCCAATGTAAGAGGTGATAGTAAGAACTGAGAAGAAATAACTAAGACCTTAAAATGAAGGCACCATTTGACCCAGTCACAATTTCAAGTAATGTGTAACAATATTGCTTCTACTTTATTACTATTTGTTGTTAGTATATAAAGTATAATGATATTACCCAAGTCTTGGAAGGCAGATGCAGGGACAGAGAGAATGAAGACCCTGGGCCCACTGCAGGAGAGGATCTGGTTTGAGACCATCTGAGGAACCTGAACGTATACAAGTCCATGGGACCTGATGAAATCCATCCGTGGGTTCTGAAGGAGCTGCAAATGAAGTTGCTAAGCCACTGTCCATCATATTCGAAAAATCATGGCAGTCAGGTGAAGTTCCCAATGACTGGAAAAAGGGAAATATAACCCCATTTTCAAGAAGGGGAAA